>JAGDQP010058443.1:0-12555 GCA_022664845.1 Lepisma saccharinum
TCTTAGAGATATTTGAGGGTGTCCTGGAGATATTTGATGGTTGTCCTGGAGATATTTGATGGGTGTCCCGGAGATATTTGAGGGGTGCCCTGGTGATATATTATTGGTGTCGTGGAGATATTTGAATGGTTTCCTGGAGATCTTTGATCGGTGTCCTGCAGATATGTGTACGTTGTATTGAAGCTATTTGACCGGTTTCCTGGAGATATTTGGTCGTTGTCCTGGAGATATTTTTCGGTGTCCTGGAGGTGTTTCAAGGATCTCCTGGAGATATTAATTCGATGTCTTGGAGATATTTGATGGGTGTCTTGGAGATATTTGATCGGTGTGTTGTAGATATTTTATCGGTGTCCTTGAGATATTTGGTCGGTGTCCTGGAGATATTTGAATGGTGTCCTTTAGATATTTGATTAGTCTCCTGAAGATATTTTTTCGGTGTCCTGGAGATATTTGATCGGTGTCGTGGAGATATTTAGTCGGTGTCCTGGAGATATCTGAAGGATGTCCTAGAGATATTCAATCTGTGTCTTATAGATATATGATGGCTCTCTTGGAGATATTTCATCGGTGTGTTGTAGATATTTGATCGGTGTCCTGGATTTATTTGGTCGGTGTCCTGGCGATATTTGATTGGTGTCCTGGAGACATTTGAATTGTGTCATGGAGATATTTGATGGGTGTCCTGGACATATTTAATCGGTGTCTTGGAGATATTTGATGGGCGTCTTGGAGTTATTTGATCGGTGTCCTGGAGATATTTGATCGGTGTCCTTTAGATATTTGATCGGTGTTCTGGAGATATTTGATAGGTGTCCTGGAGATATTTGAAGGATGTGCTGGAGATATTTGGTCGGTGTACTGGAGATATTTGACGGGTTTCCTGGAAACATTTGAAAGGTGTTACGGAGATATTTGATGTTTATCCTGGTGACATTCGAATGGTTTCATGGAGATATTTAATAGGTTTCCTGGAGATATTTGATTTGTGTCCTCGATATATTTGAAGGATGTCCTGGAGACGTTCGAACGGTTTCATGGAAATATTTGGTGGGTGTCTTGGAGATATTTAATTGGTTTCCTGGAGATATTTGAAGGGTGTAATGGAGATATTTGGTCGGTGTCCTGGAGATATTTGAATAATGTCCTGGAGATATTTATTCGGTGTTTTGGAGATATTTGACATCTGTCCCAAATATATTTGATAGGTGTCCTGGAGATATTTAATGAGTGTCTTGCTGATATTTGATAGCTGTCCTAAAGATATTTGAGGGGTGCCCTGGTGAATTTTATTGGTGTCATGGAGATATTTGATCGGTTTCCTGGAGATATTTGATTGGTGTCCTGCAGATATTTGTACGTTGTATTGAAGCCATTTGATCGGTTTCCTTGAGATATTGGGTTGTTGTCCTGGAGTAATTTTTCGGTGTCCTGGAGGTATCTGAAGGAACTCCTGGATATATTAAATCGATGTTTTGGAGATATTTGACGGCTGTCTCGGAGATATTTGATCGGTGTGTTGTAGATATTTGATCGGTGTCCTGGAGATTTTACTATCGGTGTCCTGGAGATATTTGAAGGATGTCCTGGTGATATTTAATCGGTGTCGTAGAGATATTTCATCGGTGTCCTGGAGATAATAGATCGGTTTCCTCGAGATATTTGATCGGTGTCCTGAAGATATTTGATCGGTGTCCTGTAGATATTTTGTCGGTGTAATGGAGATAATTGAAGTATGTCGTGGAGATATGTAATCGGTGGTTTGGAGATATTTGATGGGTGTCTTGGCGATGTTTGATCGTTGTCCTGGAGATTTTTCTATCGGTGTCCTGGAGATATTTGAAGAATGTGCTGGAGATATTTAATCGGTGTCTTGGAGATATTTGATCGGTGTCCTGGAGGTATTTGACCGGCGTCCTCTAAATATATGACCGGTGTGCTATGGACATTTGATCGGTGTATTGGAGATAATTGAAATTTGTCCTAAAATATTTGATAATTGTCCTAAAATATTTCATAGATTCCTGGAGATATTTGATGAGTGTAATGGAGATATTTGATGGCTGTCCTGGAGATATTTGAAGGGTGTCTTGGAGATATTTGAGGGTGTCTTGGAAATATTTGATGGATGTCCTTTAGATATTTGATGAGTGTCCCGGAGATATTTGAGGGGTGTCCTGGTGATATTTGATTGGTGTCGTGGAGATATTTGATCGGTGTCCTGGAGATATTTGATGGATGTGCAGGAGATATTTAATCGGTGTCTTGGAGATATTTGATTGCTGTCTTGGAGATTTTTGATCGGCGTCCTTTAGATATTTGATCGTTGTCCTGGAGATATTTAGTCGGTGTCCTGGATATATTTTATGGGTTACCTGGAGAAATCAGAACGGTGTCATGGAGATATTTTATGGGTGTCCTTAAGATATTTGATAGGTGTGCCGGAGATATTTGAGGGGTGTCCTGGTGATATTTGATTTGTGCCGTGGAGATATTTAATCGGTGTCCTGGACATATTTGATCGGTTTCCTGGAGATATTTGGTCGGTGTCCTGGAGATATTTGAAGGATGTCCTTTAG
Organism: Lepisma saccharinum; assembly: GCA_022664845.1. Lineage (NCBI taxonomy): Eukaryota > Metazoa > Arthropoda > Insecta > Zygentoma > Lepismatidae > Lepisma > Lepisma saccharinum. The sequence continues at coordinate 2,577 of JAGDQP010058443.1, forward strand.
ATATTTGATTGGTCTCCTGGAGATATTTATTCGGTGTCCTGGAGATATTTGGTCGGTGTCCTGGTGATATTTGAAGGGTGTCCTGGAGATATTTGATCGGTATCTTGGAGATATTTGATGGGTGTCTTTGAGTTAATTGATCGGTTTCCTGGAGATATTTCATCGGTGTTCTGGAGATATTTGATCATTGTCCTGGACATATTTGATGGGTATTCTAGAAACATTTGAACGGTGTAATGGAAATATTTTATCCGTGTCCTGAAAATATTTGATCGGTGTCCTATATATATATGATCCGTGTCCTGGAGATATTTTATCGTTGGATTGGAAACATTTTAACGGTGTCCTGAAGATATTTGATCGGTGTCCTGGAGGTATTTGTTCGTTTTCTTGGAGATATTTGATTGAGTTTTTAGAGATTTTCATAGGTGGCCTAACGATATTTGATGGTTGTGCTGTAGATATTTAATAGGTTTGTTGGAGATATTTGGTCGTTGTCCTGGAGATATTTGATGGGTGTTGTGGAAATATTTAAAGGGTGTAATGGATATAATTTATCGGTGTCCTGGAGATAGTTGATCGGTGTCCTGGAGATATTTGATCGGTGTCCTGGAGATATTTGATCGGTGTTATCTAGATATATGATCGGTGTTATCTAGATATAAGGTCGGTGTCCTGTGGATATTTATCGATGTCTTGGAGATATTTGAGGGTGTCCTGGAGATATTTGTTGCTTGTCCTACAGATATTTCATGGGTGTCTTGGAGATAATTGAGGGGTGTCTCAGGATATTTGACCACTGTCCTAAAAATATTTGATAGGTGTTCTAAAATATTTTATATATGTCCTGAAGATATTTGATGAGTGTCCTGCATATATTTGATGGCTGTCCTGGAGATATTTGACGATCGTATGATGTCTTAAAAATGCACAAAATGGCCGCTTAAAGGAAAGTAGAACAATAGGTCTACGTCATAATTTCCGTAAGTGTGTGCGTTCAGCCGTATATTGCTTTGCTAAAAGGTGTTCGTGTTGAGATTCTCTGCCCGCCATCTTTATTATCCTTTAGAATTTACAACAGAATAAAATATGTGTGAAAATAAAAGTTAATTATAGAAATATCATTAAAAAATGAAAATTTAAGAATAAATACAAAATTAATCATGATTGACAATGAGAGGCGATAACAATATGAAGGGTTTCCCTGATATATCACATTTGTTTTCTTGACATCTGATTAGTTTCCTTTATATATATATGGTGAGTTTCCTTGACATATATCATGAGTTTCCTTGAGATATTTCATTGGTATCCTTTAATTATCTCATAGGTTTTCAGGAGATATTTCATAGTTTTCCTGGAGTAATTTCATAGTTTCTTTGAGATATTTGATACGTTTCCTAAAGATATTTTATATGTTTCTTTGAGATATTTAATATGTGTCCTAAAGATATTATAGGTGTCCTGGTGATATTTGATGGATGTCCTGGAGATATTTGATGGGTGTCCCGGAGATATTTGAGGGGTATTATGTTGATATTTGATTGGTGTCTTGGAGATACTTGATGGGTGTCCTGGAGATACCTGATGGTTATCCTAGAGAAATTTGATGGGTGTCTAGGAGATATTTGATCGGTGTTTTAAATTATTTGATAGGTGTCCTGTAGATATTTATTGGGTTTCCTGGAGATATTTGATAGGTGTCCTAAAGATATTTGATAGGTGTCCTAGAAATATTTGATGGGTGCCCTGGAGATATTTTTTGGGTGTCCTGGAGATGATTGATGTGTGTCCAAGGAGATATTTGAAGGGTGTCCTGGAGATATGTTATGGGTGCCCTGGAAATATTTGATTCGTGTCCTCGAGATATTTTTTGGGTGTCCTAGAGATATTTGATTGGTTTCCTTGATATATATGGAGGGTTTCCCTGACATATCAGACGGGATTTCGTGACATCTGATGGGTTTTATTGATATATATGGTGAGTTTCTTTGACACATATGATGAGTTTCCTTCAGATATTTCATGGGTTTCCTTGAATTATTTCATAGTTTTCTTGGAGATATTTCATAGTTATCCTGGAGTTATTTCATAGGCTTCCTGGAGATATTCATATGTATAATGGAGAGATTTCATAGGTATCTTTGAGATATTTCATATCTGTAATAAAGATATTTGGTGGGTGTCCTGGAGATATTTGATGGGTGTCCTAGAGATATTTGATGGGTTTCCTTTATATATATGAAAGTTTCTCCTGACACATCACATGGGTTTCCTTGACATCTAATGGTTTTCCTTGACATATATCTTAAATTTCCGTGACATATATGGTGAGTTTCCTTGAGATATTTCAAATGGTTTCATTGAATTATTTCTTGGTTTCCTGGAGAGATTACATAGATTTCCTGGAGATATTTCATAGGTTTCCTGGAGATGATCCATAGGTTTTTCTGAAGATATTTGATTGGTGGGCTGAAGATATTTGATGGGTGTCCTGGATATATCTGATCCGTGTCCTGGAGATATTTGATGGGTGTCTTGGAGATATCTGATAGGTGTCCTGGATATATTTGATCTGTGGCCTGGAAGCATTTGAACGGTGTACTGGAGATATTTGATCGGTGTCCGGAAGATCTTTGTTGGGTGTCCTGGAGATATTTCATCAGTGTCCTCTTGATATTTGATCGGTTTCCTCGAGATATTTGATTTTTGTCTTGGAAATATATGATCGGTGTCCTGGAGATATTTGATCGGTGGCTTGCAAGCATTTGAACGGTGTCCTGGAGATATTTGGTCGGTGTCCTGGAGATATTTGATAGGTGTCCTGGAGATATTTTATTGGTTTCCTTGATATATATGAAGGGTTTCCCTGACATATCAGATGGGTTTTCGTGACATCTGATTTCTTTCCTTGATATATATAGTGAGTTTCCTTGACATATTTGATGAGTTTTCTTTAGATATTTCATGGGTTTAGTTGAATTATTGCATAGGTTCCCTGGAGATATCTAAGAGTTTTCCTGGAGTTATTTCATACGTTTCCTGGAGATATTTCATAGGTTTCCTGGAGATATTTGATATGTTTCTTTGAGATATTTGATATGTGTCCTAATTATATTTGATAGGTGTTCTTTAGATATTTATGAGTGTCCTAGAGATATTTGATGGGTTTCCTTGATATATATGAAGGTTTTCCCTGACATATTCGAAGGGTTTTCTTGATATCTGATTTGTTTCCTTGACATATATGGTGAGTTTCCTTGACATATATGATGAGTTTCCTTGACATATTTCAAGGTGTTTCTTTGAATTATTTCATAGGTTTCCTGTAGATATCTCATAGTTTTCCTGGACTTATTTTATAGGTTTCCTGGAGATATTTCATAGGTTTCCTGGAGTTATTTCATCGGTTTCCTTGAGATATTTGATATGTGTCCTAAAAATATTTAATTTATGTCGCGGAGATATTTGGTGGGTGTTCTTGAGATATTTGATGAGTGTCCGGATATATTTGACTTCTCTTCTGATCATATTAGATGGGAGTGGTGGAGAAATTGGTTTAGTGTCCTGCAGAAATTTGATCAGTGTCCTGGAGATATATGATTGGTGTACTTGAGATATTTGACCGGCTGTCTTGGAGATATCTGGTGGGTGTTCTAGAGATATTTGATGGGTGTAATGGAGATTTTTTAAAGGTGTCCTGGAGATATTTGATGGGTGTCCTTGATATATATGATGGGTTTCCCTGACATATCAGCTGGGATTTCTTGACATATCTGATGGGTTTCCTTGACAAATATGGTGAGTTTCCTTGACATATAGGATGAGTTTCCTTGACATATAGGATGACTTTCCTTGAGATATATCATGGGTTTCCTCGAATTTTTCAGAAGTTTCCATGATATATTTCTTATGTTTCCTGGAGATATTTCATAGGTTTCCTGGAGATATTTCATAGGTTTTTTTGGAGATATTTCATAGCTTTCTTTGAGATATTTGATGTGTCCTAAAGATATTTGATAAGTGTTCTGGAGAAATTTGATGGGTGTCCCAGAGATATTTGATCTCTGTTCTGGTGATATTATATAGGTGTCCTGAAGATATTTGATAGGCGTCCTAGAGACATTTGATGGATGTACTGGAGATATTTGATCGGTGTCCTGGATATATTTAATAGGTTTCCTAGAGATATTTGAAGGGTGTCCTGGAGATATTTGATGGGTGTCCTGGAGATATTTGATCGGTGTACAGGAAATATTTGATCGGTGTCCTGGAGATATTTTGTCGTGTACTGGAGATATTTGATCAATATCTTGGAGATATTTAATAGGTGTCCTGGAGATTTTTGATGGGTTTCCTTGACATATATGGTGAGTTTCCTTGTCATATATGATTTGTTTTCTTGACACATTTCAAGGTGTATCCTTGAATTATATCATAGGTTTCCTGGAGAGTTTTCATAGCTTTCCTGGAGTTATTTCATAGGTTTCCTGGTTATATATCATAGGTTTCCTGGAGATATGTGATGTGAACTAGAGATATCTGATAGGTGTCGTGGAGATATTTAATGGGTGTTCTGGAGATATATGATCTGTGTTCTGATGATATTTGATGGGTGTCCTTTAGATATTTGTTGGGTGTCCTGGAGATATTTGATTGGTGAACTGGAAATATTAGAATTGTGTTCTGGAAATATTTGATGGGTGTCCTGGAGATATTTGATTGGTATTCTGGAAACATTTGAACAGTGGAATGGAGATATTATATACGTGTCCTCGAGATATTTGATGCATGTCCTGGAGATATTTGATGGATGTCCCGGAGATATTTGAGGGGTGTTATGTTGATATTTGATTGGTGTCTTGGAGATATCTGAACTGTGTCCTGGTGAAATTTGATCGGTGTCCTGGAGATATTTGATGGGTGTCTTGGAGATATTTGATCGGTGTCGTTGACATATTTAATCGGTGTCCTGGAGATATTTGATAGTGTCCTGCAGATATTTTGACGGTGTTCTGGAGGTATTTTATCGATGTCCTGGAGATATTTTATCGGTGTCCTAGAGATATCTGGTAGGTGTCCTGGATATATTTGGTCGGTTTCCTATAGATATTTGAAGAATGCCCCGGAGATATTTAATCGGTGTCGTGGAGATATTTATTCGATGTCCTGGAGATATTTGATCGGTGTCCTAGAGATATTTTAACGGTGTCCTGGAGGCATTTGATCTGTTTCCTGGAGATAATTGGTCCGTGTCCTGGAGATATTTGGTCGGTGTCCTGGAGATATTGGAATAATGCCCTGTAGATATTTAATCGGTGTCTTTTAGATATTTGATAGAAGTCTTGGTGATATTTGATGGGTGTCGTGGATATATTGGATCGGTGTCTTGGAGATATTTTAACAATATCCTGGAGATATTAGATGGGTTTCCTGGAGATATTTGGTCGGTGTCCTCCAGATATTTGGTCAGTGTACTGGAGATATTTGAAGGATGCCCTGGAGATATTGAATCGGTGTCTTGGAGATTTTTGATGGGTGTCTTTGACATATTTGATAGGTGTCGTGGAGATATTTTAACGGTGTCCTGGAGACATTTGATCGGTTTCCTGGAGATATTTGATCTGTGTCCTGGAGATATTTTAACGGTGTCCTGCAGACATTTCATCGGTTTCCTGGAGCTATTTGGTCGGTGTCCTGGAGATATTTTGTCCGTGTCCTGGAGATATTTGAAGGATGCCCCGGAGATATTTAATCGGTGTCATGGAGATATTTAATCGATGTCCTGGAGATTTTTGATCGGTGTCCTAGAGATATTTTAATTGTGTCGTGGAGACATTTGATCTGTTTCCTTTAGATATTTGATCGGTGTCTTGGAGATATTTTAACGGTGTCCTGGAGACAGTTAATAGGTTTCCTGGAGATATTTGGTCTGCGTCCTGAAGATATTGGATCGTTGTCTTGGAGATATCTGGTCGGTGTCCTGGATATATTTGATTTGCTTTCTGGAGACATTTGAACGGTGTCATGGAGATATTTGATGGGTTTCCCGGAGATATTTAATGGGTGTCCTGGAGATATTTGATGTGTGTCCCGGAGGTATTAGAGGGTTGTCCTGGTGTTATTTGATTGGTGTCGTGGAGATATTTAATTGGTGTCCTGGAGATATTTGAGCGGTGTCCTAGAGATATTTGTATGTTGTCCTGGAGCTATTTGATCGGTTTCCTGGTGATATTTGGTCGGGGTCCTTGAGATATTTGATTGGTTTCCTGGAGATATTTGGTCGGTGTCCTTTAGATATTTGAAGGATGCCCTGGATATATTTAATGTGTCTTAGGGATATTTGATGGTTGACTTGGAGATATTTCATAATTATCGTGTAGATATTTAATCGGTGTCCTGGAAATATTTGGTCTGTGTCCTTCAGATATTTGATGGGTTTCCTGGAGATATTTGGGCGGTGTCGTGGAGATATTTGAAGGATGCCCTGGAGATATTTAATCAGGTTCTTGGAGATATTTGATGGGTGTCTTGGAGATATTTCATATGTGTCTTGGAGATATTTGATCGGTGTCCTGGAGATATTTAGTCGGTGTCCTGGAGATATTTGATGGTTTTTATGGAGACATTGGAACGGTGTCATGAAGACATTTGATGGGTGTCCTGGAGATATTTGATGGGTGTCCTGGAGATATTAGATGGGTGTCCCGAAGCTATCTGATCAGAATCCTGTTGATATTTGATAGGAGTCCTGAAGAGATTTGATGGATATCCTGGAGAAATTTGATTTGTGTTTTGGAAATGTTTTATCAGTGTCCTGCAGATATTTGTTCGGTGTCCTTGAGATATTTTTTCGGTATCTTGCAGATATTTTTAGGTGTTGTGGAGATATTCGATGGGTGTCGTGGAGATATTTGATGGGTGTCCTGGAGATACCTGACGGTTATCCTAGAGAAATTTGATGGGTGTCTAGGAGATATTTGATCGGTGTTTTAAATTATTTGATAGGTGTCCTGTAGATATTTATTGGGTTTCCTGGAGATATTTGATAGGTGTCCTAAAGATATTTGATAGGTGTCCTAGAAATATTTGATGGGTGCCCTGGAGATATTTTTTGGGTGTCCTGGAGATGTTTGATGTGTGTCCAAGGAGATATTTGAAGGGTGTCCTGGAGATATGTTATGGGTGCCCTGGAAATATTTGATTCGTGTCCTCGAGATATTTTTTGGGTGTCCTAGAGATATTTGATTGGTTTCCTTGAGGTATTTGTCGGTGTCTTGGAGATATTTGGTCGGTGTCCTGGAGATATTTGAATGATGCCCTGGAGATATTTAATCGGTGTCTTGGAGATATTTGATTGGTTTCTTGGAGATATTTTAAAGATGTCCTGGAGATTTTTGATTTGTGCCTGTTGATATTTGATCGGTGTCCTGGAGATATTTGGTCGGTGTCCTGGATATAGTTGAAGGATATCCTGGAGATATTTAATCGGTGTCTTGGAGATATTTGATGCGTGTCTTGAAGATATATGTTCGGTGACCTGGAGATATTTGATGCCTGTCCTTAAGATATTTGATGGGTGTCCTGGAGATATTTGATCGGTGTCCTGGAAATATTTGGTCGGTGTCCTGAAGATATTTGAAGGGTTTCCTTCAGATATTTGATCGGTGTCCTGGAGATATTTGAAGGATGCCCTGGATATATTAAATCGGTGTCTTGGAGGTATTTGATAGGTGTCTTGGAGATATTTGATAGGTGTCATGGAGATATTTAAATGGTGTCCTGAAGATATGTGATCTATATTCTGGAGATATTTTAACGGTGTCCTGGATATATTTGATCGGTGTCCTGGAGATATCTGGTCGTTGTTCTGGAGATATCTGATGGGTTTCCCGGAGACATTTGAATTGTATCATGGAGATATTTGAATGGTGTTTTAAAGATATTTGATCGGTGTCGTCGAGATATTTAATCGGTGTTCTGAAGATATTTGATTGGTGTCCCGGAGATATTTTAACGGTGTCCTGGAGATATTTGATCGGTACCTGGGGATATTTGATAAGTGTCTTGGAGATATTTGACCGGTGCCCTGGAGATATTTGGTCGGTGTCCTGGAGATATTTGAAGGATGCCCTGGAGATATTTAATCGGTGACTTGGAGATTTTTGATGGGTTTCTTGGAGATATTTGATCGGTGTCGTGGAGATATTTAATAGTTGTCCTGGAGATATTTCATCGGTGTCCTGGAGATATTTTAACTGTGTCCTCGAGATATTTGATCGGTTTCCTTGAGGTATTTGTCGGTGTCTTGGAGATATTTGGTCGGTGTCCTGGAGATATTTGAATGATGCCCTGGAGATATTTAATCGGTGTCTTGGAGATATTTGATTGGTTTCTTGGAGATATTTTAAGGGTGTCCTGGAGATATATGATCGGTGTCCTGTACATCTTTGATGGGTGTCCCGGAGATATCTGAAGGGTGTCCGAGTGATATTTAATTGGTGTCTTGGTGATATTTGAAAGATGTCCAGGAGATATTTAATCCGTGTCTTGGAGATATTTGTTTGGTGTCTTGAAGATATTTGGTCGGTGTCCTGGAGATATTTAGTCGGTGTCCTGGAGATATTTGATGTTTTTCCTGGAGACATTTGAACTGTGTCATCGAGATATTTGATTAGTCTAGTCGAGATATTTATAGGGTGTCCTGGAGATATTTGATGGTTGTCCAGGAGGTATTTCAGGGGGTCCCGGTGATATTTGTTTGGTGTCGTGGAGATATTTAATCTGTGTGCTGGAGATATTTGATCGGTGTCCTAGAGATATTTTAACGGTGTCCTGGAGATATATGATCGCTTTCCTGGAGATATTTGGTCATTGTACTGGAGATATTTGAAGCATGCCCTGGAGATATTTAATCGGTTTATGGAGATATTTGGTGGGTGTCTTGGAGATATTTGTAGGGTTTCCTAGATATATTTGGTCGGTGTCCTGGAGATAATCAAAGGATGCGCCGGAGATATTTAATCGGTGTCTTGGAGATATTTGATGGGTCTCTTTGAGATATTTGATCGGTGTCTTGGAGATTTTTAATCGGTTTCCTGGAGATATTTGGTCGGTCTCCTTGAGATATTTGAAGGTTGCTGTGTAGATATTTAATCGGTGTCTTGGAGATACTTGATAGGTGTCCTGGAGATATTTTAAATGTTTCCTGGAGATATTTGGTCGGTGTCCTTAAGATATTTGTTCGGTCTCCTGGAGATATTTGAAGGAAATCCTGGAGATATTTAATCGGTGTCTTGGAGATATTTGATGGGTGTCTTGGATATATTTGATCGGTTTACTGGAAATATTTTTGTCGGTGTCTTGGAGATATTTGGTCGATTTTCTGGAGATATTTGAAGGATGCCCTGGAGATAATGTATCGGTGTCCTGGAGATATTTGTTCGGTGTACTGGAGATATTTCATGGGTGTCCTGGAGACATTTGAATTGTGTCATGGCGATATTTGATGGGTGTTTAAAAGATATTTGATCGGTGTCGTTGAGATATTTAATCGGTGTTCTGGAGATATTTGATCGGTGTCCTGGAGATATTTTAACGTTGTCCTGGAGATATTTGATCGGGGACTGGGGATATTTGATTGGTGTCCTGTAGATATTTGGTCGGTTTCCTGGAGATATATGAAGGATGCCCTGGAGATATTAAATCGGTATCTTGGAGATATTTGATGGCTGTCTTGGAGATATTTGATCGGTGTCGTGGAGATATTTGATCGGTGTCCTGGAGATATCTGGTCGTTGTCCTGGAGATATCTGATCGTTGTCCTGAGATATCTGATGGGTTTCCTGGAGACATTTGAATTGTGTCATGGAGATATTTCTTCAGTTTCTTGGAGATATTTCAACGGTGCCTTGGAGATATTTGGTCGGTGTGCTGAATATAGTTGGTCGGTGTCCTGGAGATATTTGAAGCATACCCT
>JAGDQP010058444.1:0-12554 GCA_022664845.1 Lepisma saccharinum
CTCTAAAATTTTTAGTATTGTCAAAGAAAATAGTAAGTATATAAAATGAATTCTATCGTTGTAGTTAGCAGAGTTACGCCAGGGATTCCGCCAGGATTTTCAGTTTAGAGGGGAGTGTAAAGTCATAATTGGGAATGTGTAAGTGAAGTTTTTACTTTTTTTTTCAAACACCATATATAGTGTATATTTCGATCAAGGGTATGTATCGATCACTGACGGGGGACAGGCCAATACGATAATGATTTGCGAGATTATTTCTCAGTAATAATTCTATCGTACCATTAGATCAAAAGCGGCATTTGTTTAAACAAAACTCTAAACTAACTGCTGTCCTTAAAGTGTTACTGAACCTAAATTGAATATAACCTAACCACACGATACAAAATATTATCCCGAAACTCTAGTTTAATTCGTTAAAAAAAAGGAGGAAAAACAGAGATCCACACACAAAAAAAAAGTAGTCCGTATGATCCAGTCTTAAAACAAGTACCAATATATGGTTATTTTTAAGTTCGCCCAACAATGTACATGCTGGAGGAATTATCACTGACATTCTTAACCATTTATTCCCTTTCTATGGAATGTTTTAATTTCTTAAACACGGTAAGCTTTAATTTTAGGTATCTATTTTTTTTATGCAATTTCTTTTGACTACTCCCACCAGCACCCTCCCTCCCTCTATGTGAGTGAAATTGAAACAGTAACGATCTTCCTGCGTAATAGAATTCGTCCGTGACTTGAATATAGGATAACGTTCACTGACATTTTGCTGCTTCTTTCACTTGTTTTTCTTTTTTTTTCTCATAGGCTTGAATTTTGCTATAAAGAAGAACTAACGAAGAACACTCCTGCCATCTTGTGTCTGGAACTGCACTACTATACAGTAATTCCCACCCTTAAAGTTCTTTTTTTGCTCATTCTCGTTGTCCCAGCGTGATACAGTTATATGTCCCACTTCTTAACTGGGTAATGGGCGACCGTGAAAAAAAGACAAAGAAGAAGATAAAAGCACATACTCTTATGGAAACGGCGACATTGTGCCTTTAAGTAAGAAATTGTTTCTCCGTTGTACAGATATGAGAATTAGGATACTGCCAGAAGATGGCTCTAGTTGTAAGAGTTTCATGGAAAGCATTATAATTATATGAGAAAATTATAGTAATGAATGGATAGCACCAATTAATGCTGAGATAATTAAGATATCATTATGGTTCATTAAATGTTCCTCAGAAGTGTAGTGTAAATAGTTATTAAGACGTGAAACAACATCACTCAGGACTAATTTTCTTATGAGAAGGTATTAATATTGGTAACAGGGCATTGAAATATATCCATCAAGCAGGATTCCGACCCGGATACAGTATTCAGGACAAACTCTCTCCTCACAAATCATATTACAAACCATATCAACAGCTGTAAACCCTCATGTCAGTGTTGTTAGGTGGAAGGAAATTTCCCGGAAAACGGGAAAATCTGGGCCACAAGAAAGAGAAGAGAAATTGAAAATCCAGAAATTTTGTTGAATCTTGTTGGCACTTTTTGGTTTAATTTCCAGCAATTTTTAAGTAAATTTATTTTAGCATCTGGGATATTTTTTTACAAAAATCGGGAATTTTTTCAGTATTTTAAGGGAAATATTACAACGGGAACCTGACAACGTTCATGTCTTGTTCTGTTCGATCTGGAGAAAGCATTTGACAAAGTATGGCATCATGCACTGCTCTGGAAACTAATACAATTTCATTTACCCATAGCTTACATAAGATACATCTATTACTTCCTCACATAACGTCTTGCCTACATTACAATCAATAATTCAAGTTCATGTCCTGACTTTCTTCACACAGGAGTACCTCAAGGTTCTGCACTATCCCCATTGTTATTCATTCCATACTGTTCAGTCCTCCCGACCCTACCAGAAAATATACAACTTTATCAGTATGCGGACGATACCGCCTTTCTCGCCACTGCTCGTACAATCCAGCAAATTAACGCACCATACAAACAGAAATATACTCATTCATCAGATGGTGCTGTTAATAGAAACTTACCATAAACGCAGCAAAAACCCAAGCTATATTATTCTTGCCACCAAAACAACGCTCAGGTGCTCAGCGCAACCCTTCTAAACTGCAACTCCTAGTTGCAAATCCGACCCAGCCATACTGTTAAATATCTAGGGATAACCTTCTATCATCACTTAACATGGAACCTATAATTAATGCAATTCACCATTAAAGCATATAACCGTTTAAATTTACTAAGGAGATCCACAGGAACCATTTGGGTGATGGCACCATCAACCATTATCAACACTTACAAAGCATTCCTCAGACCAGTACTAACATATGAATATACAGCTTGGATATCAGCTCCTCAGTCATTCTACAATATACTCAAAATCCTAGAACGCCAAGCCTTACCTATAGCACATCGTATAAAACTACAAAGCCTTACTGCTGATCTCTATGCTCGTGTAACCATCTCCAGCCTCCTTTACCATAGATAAACTCTTCTTCCCAGCATATATTTCACGACACTTCACGATGACGATATTGACATACCACAAATAGCAGCCTTCACAGGCCCACATTCACCTGATGTCATATTACCATCAAATGCACAGTAAACCATCAGAAAATAAATTGGCTCATTGCGTCTCTCATCAGTGCCCCGAGCAGTCCCGGGGACAGAAGATAATATGCATTCATTTAAATTAACACTCTAAATGTTGTGTTTGTGACGAGATGGCGCTGCATTTTCATTTATCATTACAAATCTGATTAATATCCTGATATACGACTGCGATATAAAATCGTAATGTCCCAGTGTTTTGTATGAAAAGAAGTTTCCCTGAAACCTCTCTGACCAACGCCTATCAGCCACACAATTCCTTTAAAACCTATACCCAATAAAAGGGCTTAACCCTTTCTGTGGGTGTTTGTCATGGTCTCACCATGGCAAATTAAAAATAAATAAATAAAACATTGAAATATACATAAATTAATTGTATACCTTTCTCAAGGTTATTTGAATTATTACCAAGGAAAACAGATGTTATAAACGCAGCGCCAATAGTTTCAACGAAGAGCGATCATTAAGTAGTGATGGCACCTATCGGCTGCTAGATAAGTTACAAAGGTCAGCTAGTCTACTTCTCCCAAAAGGTGGCAGCACTATCCACCCGCTCACCATTCTTTCATAATAGGTTTAAAATCTGGGAATGTCTAGTTTACTGACCGTGACATTTTTTTGCCCCACCGCTGAAACTGTTGGTGCCACCGACACCAAAATTTGTCAACAGGTGCTGTTTCAGGAATGCTCCATGTTCACCAAGTATCAACTCGATAATTAAGTTTTTACTATATATTTTAACCAAAAACGTTGAAACTTTTGGTAAAAAAAAAGCGCCATGACCAGGTTTCAAAGATTTTCGTAGCCGCAAAAAAAATTATCTGGGTGTAAGCACAAAATTTGCCAATTAGATTTATGCCTGAACGTACCACAAATTTACTAAGTATCAAGTCGATATCTCAATTGTAAATATAATTTGCATATCCAAAATGTATATAAAAGCTGATAATTGATTCAACAGTTGCGCATCATACCAAAATTTTTCGAACTTTATAACATAAACATTTCGATCAAACTGAAATATCGAATGATGCTTGCAAAACACATAGTACTTTTGTGCAGCAATTGTTCACAAATTTTGGCACTTGTAGCTTAAATAGTTTCCATGGCAACGAAAAATTGGAAACTATTTTAATTGAAAAAAATCAAAGACGTTTTTAATTGAAGAAATACAAAATGATCTTAATCAAAAATCCTAAAATCGATCTTTAGAAAATCGAATCAAACATTGATATATAGAAAATTAAATAGCCTAAATGCAACTTAAGATAGATAATATCGGAAATTATTTTTATTTACAAAAAAAAAGTTTGTCATTGATCAAATCGAAAACAATTTAAATCAAAAAACTTAAATCAATTTTAATGAAGAAATTGTAATTCTATTTGAATTTAAAAATATTTTAATTGAATATTAAAACTCGATTTTTGATATAACAAAAAACTCGATTTTGAAACATGGATCCTTCAATCTTTTTAAAATTGAATCGAGTTTAGAAATATTGAAAATTAAATAGCCGTAAACACAATTCTAGGGGGATGAAATTGGAAATTATTTTAATCTAAAATTCAAAGACAATTTTAATCGAAAAAAAAGAATACAAAACGATCATAATTGAAAAATCGAAATAGATTTTAGTAGAAAAATGATAATTCGATTTTCATCGATAAATCGTAATCATTTAAATTGAAAATCTAAAAATATTTTAATCGAAAAATTGGGAATCATTTTTGATATATAGAAAGCAACATACTGAAATATCGACTCCTCGATCTTCGTAAAATCGATTCGATTTTCGATATATCGAGAATTGAACGACCTGAATCTTAACCTAAGAAAGATATAAAAAAAATACTAACATTTTTATAATTCAAATGATATACAAAAAAAAAATACCCTATTGAATAATGCATAACAACCTAAAATCGTTGAAGAATATTTTCAAAGCATTTTCATAAAAAAAAAATCCTTGCATTTCTCACTAGAAATTAAAACAAATAACAGAATTTATGGGCGTGGTTGCTAAAAAGCGGCGTAGGTAGAAATATCAATAGCGAGTTCAAATTTCTAAGGAAATAGCTTTATATGTAGATCATGCAGGTATGTTATTTTACGCAGAGTACAGGAAAAAATGAAAGAGTTAATGTAGCCATGGAAACTATGCTAACAGAGTACCTGGGCGTAATCAATAGCTGCGTTACATATTCTGGCGCAACTCAACCTTCACATGCAGTAATAAAGATATCATATGAAACTTCCTTATAAAATTAAAACCATTTCTAATAATTATATTCTCCAAACTCTCATTCAAAGCCATTTCCCATTAAATTATTTAACCCTTAGTGTTTTATCAGTAGGGACAGGATCTTTAAAGAAAATGTGTCACTCTTTATTACATAATCTTAACTTTTTTTTTCTTACCAAGGAAGCCTTCAAACGTTGTACTTTGGCGTCTTGATCACTTCTGCCCTATCTCGTAGAGAAAAACTGCACTTAGCCCGTTACGTATACCAATAACAAGCCACGGGTATCGAAAATTCAATTCCCTTTGAGCTAGAAAACTGAGATTCGGTATAAAGATTCGTGGGCAGGTTAAAATTTTCAAAAAAATCAAAACTTTGAAAAATTACCACGCTGAGTATT
This sequence comes from Lepisma saccharinum, assembly GCA_022664845.1. NCBI lineage: Eukaryota > Metazoa > Arthropoda > Insecta > Zygentoma > Lepismatidae > Lepisma > Lepisma saccharinum. The sequence continues at coordinate 5,278 of JAGDQP010058444.1, forward strand.
GCAATAAATAGTGCTATGCCTCGACAGGATTCGAACCTGGAACCTTAAAGATACTGGCCTGATGCCTCAGATTACACGACTATCGTGATCGGTACGAGCTATTAAATTTTGATCTTAATGTGTGTAGATATCATGAAATACTCTCAACTCTCAGAGATAAAATTCTCCACTTCCGATTGAGCTGAAAAGTAAGAAATTAAACACGAAGATTTGTGGATAGGTTGCAATATTGGGAAAAGTAAAGAACTGTGCGCGTCCATGGTTAAGTACCCCCAGTAGCATCCTCTAAATACCCGTGTATCGAGGAAGTATTTACTGTTGGGCTAGAAAGAACGAAATCTGGCACTGAGTTTTATGGATACATTAGGATTTCGGTGAAAATGAAAAATGCATTTACCATGATAAATACCACAAATAACATCACCTTAAACACCCCCATGAGGAAAATTTGGCGGGCTCCCGGTGGCCCGCCGAGTTTTCCTCATGGGGACCGTTTCTGTAAATTTGAATTTTTGTGGGCCTTTAGGTATCTATGGTTCTTGCCGCATAGTGATGGAGGAAGGAGTTGGCCAGGGCCTAATTACAAGATACAATCCCCACATTTGCCTGGTGTGACTGATGAGAAAACTTGAAAAAAGCTTAGTCAGAATGGTCGGCTGGTAGGATCGAACCCAGGACCTCCAGAATGCGAAGCAAAAGCTCTACCAACTGAGATACATCCCCTTGGTCTGTAAAACTCCTTGTATCGAAAAGAAGATTGAAATTCGTCAAGAAGATGAGTGGGTACATTGGAATTTTGGGAGATGTAAAATTCCAGCCACTTCACTAAAAAACAGAATGCACTTCCTGTTGACCTGAAGAGTTGAAATTCACCAAAAATATTCCGCGTTAGATCAGAAATATACAGCAAAAATGCATGTTTTAATTTAGCAATTTTTGGTGTCCCACGGCGACCACCGCTTTGTTGTGCTAAATCAACCCAACAAACTACATTCACTTCGGTGATTCAACACAATCGACACGTTGTCAATACTGACTCAACATAATAAAATATGTAAATCTAGCACTATCACAGTGTTGAATCACGAAATCACACAACAAACGGTGTTGATTATACAAAGAAAAAGTGGTGGTCGCTCTGGGATACTGAAAAGTGTTGACGTTACAGAGGCATCTTTTGCTTTGTAATTGTGAAGATAAATCAGCGATTCACACTCGCGTCTATCTCATTAGCTCAATAACGAATGCACGATAATTCCACACAGTTGAAAATCCAGTTTTACCGCGACAATTCCGAAACTATTCTTAATCATCTTTCAGCCGCGTGTTTTGTATTACTCAGATAGCGTCAATTCCGACACCTTGAATGCAGAGAAGAAGAGGACTAGCATTTTATTTCGAAATACCAATTTTTGAATCCCAATGTTTACAAATTACTGAAGTGGTTAAGAAATGAGGCACAGTATAACGACCTTCTACTTGATAGAAAATCTCTGAACCTTCCAGGAAAACGTAGACCTAAAGAGTACATGAAATTGGATGAGAGAATACAAACTTTATTCGCTTACTACAAAATGAACAGGAACACCAAAGCGGTTTTGAGAAAGATGGCTTACATTCAAAATTTTGATTGAGTTAAATCTGCTGATTTCAAATGTAAATTATTATAAGAAAATCTGAGTGTAAATAAGTGTGATTTGTGAATGAAAATCAGTAGACAACGGAACATGAAGACTTCCAGCTATTATAAATAGGTGTAAGTGGATATATATCCAAAAGGTGTTAAGGAAACACATCCTGCTTTTAAGCACGCCAGCTATTAACCATAAGCTGCCAGTCCTAAGCCTGGATGAAGTGTGAAGGAAAACTGTAGTGTGTGGGTACCAATTCCAATTTCAAAAGTTGGTATTCGAGAGAAAATACTCAGTCCTTTCCTCTGCAGTCACGGTGTCGAAATTGACGCTATCTGAGTAATACAAAATACGTGACTGTAAGATGATTAAGAATAGTGTCGGAACTGTCGCGGTAAAACTGGATTTTCAAATAGTGTCGCAATTGACGGTGTCGGAATTGTCGTAATACCCTCAATAACAACCGTTGAAAACCTGAGATGAAACAACTACCGTTACGTTGAAGAAGTGTTGTTTTGGTGCGCAGACGACATTCATGAGCAAATCTTAGCTATTTAAACGGCTACCGGGGCCAGGCTCGAAAACTATAGTACAGGCTTTAAAGTCACACTTTATAGGGTGTACGCCCATCGCCATACCAAAATACAGTGCCGGTCTCCTAGTAACCACTGTAGTAACCGCCACACGCGAATGCATACCATCGTAGAGGTGTGTTAGATGAGGGATCGAGTTCTACACCTGCTTCACCTGGACGATTAGATCGTCAATGGTCGTTCCTGGTTTTGGATGGGCCAGGAACTGGCGTCCACTCATGCCCTAAATATGTCCGATGGACAAAATATCTGGTGATCTTGCCGGCCACAGCTCGAAGAACACGTTGGGTTGCAATGTGGGGCTGACGTTATCGTGCTGATAGACGTTCTCAATGCAGTTCATGACGAACACCACAACGGTTTTTATCAGGATACATTACCGGTTCCGGTATGTTCACCACGGATACAGCTTGGCAATATCCGTTCACCTAGCGTTCTCCTGACCTGTGCATTACATCACTGGTACCGATGCAGAATCTTCGCTCCTCTGTGAAGAGCACAGAATTTTGTTCTGCCTTCCAGATTGGCTCTTGTACAACACCATTAAAGATGCATTACACGGTTTCAGGAGTGAGCGACCATTCTTCAGTAGAGGGTTCAGAACAGTTGCTGTTGTTACGTCGCAGCAGTTGAATTAACGTCTTATTATGCTCCACGGCCATTCTACGAATTCGCCGATGTTTTCTTGCTTCGGAGGGTAGCGAATGCCCAGATATCGGTCTTCTGGTATCAATGTCTTCCCAGTACCATTGCTGCAAACAATTGCATATAACAGAGACGTCTCAAGGGAATATTGCCTCAATCTCACGAGAGGAAAGTTTGAGGTTGAAGGGAGAACTTATATCATTGCTTGGACAAAGAAATATTTTAATTTGTAAGGTTATAAAAGATCAAAGATAGAAAAATATCTACAAAGGATAATTGAAATGTTATAACTGAGTGTCTTTTTGGGCTCTAATGCTGTTTAGAGAACACATTAGAGAATTGATTATCATGTACAGAATTATCAGCTTGCTATTACTGTGTAAGCATTTTATTGTCTTATAAAGTTCACAAGTGTTTTTAACTAGTGACAGCAGCCTCTGTAGAATTTAAAGACAAGTGAAAATGAATTGATATACAGGGTGTTCACTTCAAAACAGGCAAGAAGAGTGGATGCAACAGAGTTCTTTCTCTCGAAGTTCTACCACACGGATTCATTCAAATTGGATAAATTGCCCATATGCATGTCGTCGACACCTTTAAGGTATGTAGCTCTACCAATAGCATACATCGAGTTGTAAATCACAGAACTATATGCACACAAGTTTACCGTATCGGTTGAGGCTCTATAATAGTGCACACGGCCGGCAACTGGGGAACCGTGTTCGTTTTTCCAGTCGCCCCAGTCGACCAACTCTTCCGTGCACTTTTTAATATCCTAAGGTGCGTTGCGTCAACGTTCTACTAACTGAGCCACTGTTGCTCTTAGAAAAAAAAAGACTCTTCACATAATTTGCATAAAAGGTTTCGTGGAGATTTAGTTTTAATTCTGCGTTGTATCTGCTATAACAGAATGAGTGAACCATCATGTGTTCAACGAGAACGAGATCTGTACATTGTGCCGGCCAAAGTATTTGTGGGACATCTTACAGACACGTGTTGAGTAACACAGTAGTTTGAGAATATGAATTATTCTGATGAAATAACACATCACGTCTTCCTGTTGCCGGTATGGCAGCTGGAAACTGTTCTGGACGTACTTTATGAACATCAAAATAGTGCGAGTGATGTAATACTCCACACCATGATGTGTTAGTCCTCTACACTCTGATGCTAGGGGTTTGGTCTGTTTGTTGTAAGCGAATGGAACGGGAAAATGTTGCTCGTCAGTCCTACGTCGCACGCCTCGTATACAACTATCTATTGCTTATAGGTATCATTATTAGAATTTGAATTGGATTTTATTTAGGCATCTAAGGTTTAGGCCTGGATACGAGAGGGAAAAGGATTCTGGAAGGTGTCGGTCAGGACCTATGTTGCAGATGTCATCCCGGTATTTGCCTGGTGTGACTGAAGAAAAACTTGGAAAAACACCAGTCATGATGGTCAGCCTCTGTGATCGAACCCACAACCTCGCGAATACTATGCCAACGCTCTACCAGTGAGCTACGGCGGCTCGTTGGCATCATTATTATTTATTAAACGTGGCAGAACAACACTTCGACCCTTCAGATCATGGTAAATTTGTATTGCTCATAAGTTGACAAGTACTACATTATGCAAGAGTAGAAAATCACATGGTTATTGCAGATTAAATATTTGTTTGGTTTTCTTTTCTGATATACTAAATAACTTTCCAAATCGTTTCATGTTCCATCTGCACAGACTTAAGCTTTATGTTTAAGATTTGCTTTAGTCGTTCTTTTCACAGTGTTCAATATCAATACTCGTCATATAGGCCATTGCTCTCTTACGCTCTTAAGCTGAAAGGCTGATATCCTTGTCTATTTCTAGTAACTTACCTTAAAAGATTATTAAGTATATAGTTTTGAGATTTTCCAGTTTGTAAGGGGCGTTATTTTCCTGCGCTTTCCCTGATCGAAAGATCACTTTAAACTTTTTTCAACTTCCCAACACACAAGAATCGTATGGAGACACATCAGAGCTGTAAACTGAATGGGTCAGGATCTTCCAATGGAATTAACTGACTAAAGTTTGCGTATTGTTGGCTGTATGGGGCCTAGCATTATCGTGAAAGAGGATGTTGCGTTTTGTTAGAAAACTACGCTTCTTTGCCATGATATGCTGCTGCTGCAATTATATATGGGTGTTTATGTAGTGATCGGGGATTGTTCCGTTCCGTAGGAAAGGTCGTAAGATAACACAACTTCAGGTCTACAATATATATAAAGATTTATGGAAAATGAACGATCAAAACTTTAAGCCTAAAAAAATTAAACAAATTGCAATCCTGAAGGAAGTGACATAACAATCTGAACTCGTGAAATATTCATTTCAAATATGTATTAAATTTTAATGCCAATGTTGCCATACCGTGCAAGTTATCGACTTAAAAAATTCTTAAGGGCCGCTTTCATTAATCTGAGCGTGCCGTTCTGACTGGAGGGTCTGCATGTGCTCTAAATATTATTCCATGGACTTACATTTTCAAACGTCGAAAGTACAGATGATTGTGGAAGTGTAATGGTGTGAGGACTGATCTTTTGGATTGCATTAGGAATCCTGATACCTATAGATTACCATCTCGATGTCAGTTAAACTTCATCGGTGAGCACGTGCAGTCTTACATGTTTCAGAGGAGCACAGATATTATAAAATAGGATAATGTACTCTGTCATAGTGCTCATATCATCACTGAGTGGTGGTTCCAGGAACATGGCATTACTTCACTGGCCACCTCGTTTTACGGTTATCAATCCAACTCAAAAACTATGGTATGACGTTGTACGGGTTTTTCTGTACACCCCTGTTAGTACTGAGCAAAGAAATGGTACAAAACATGAACAACAGATAGCAGGAGCATACAATACATTTCTGAAGATGAATTTTGTACAAGTCTTCGCGATTACTTCCTTTACACATTTTGTTCAATATGTGTTATAAAATCAGGCTTGCTTTCCCATCGAACTTCTGAAATTCCATCATTTAGGGTAGCTTTAGACACTAAAAATTTCTTTTTTACAGTCATATTTTTATTTTGTGCCATTATCAATATCTTTAGAAATGATAGAGATAATGACGCTCAACCACTGTACCACTATGACACAACACACCTATTATGTTTCTTAGGACATTATTTCACCTTGAACAAGATCCTGCAGAAATAGATGACGACATATTTGAAAATACCATCCTCGTCAACTGTCACCTTCCATCTATCCATCACATGCACGATGAAATACATCACTAATATGATCTCGTACTGTCCTCATTAAGTTTTTCCAAACTCACTTGGACCCTCTACAGAGTTTCTATCAGCTCCTGAGTATTCTTAAACACTTTCCCGTAGAAAGGGTGTACCCCTCTTATTAAAACAGAATGTACAGTATGTAGGAAATACAATAATTTAAGCTAATATTGCGCCGGAAAATGGGGTAACTTTGGAAAAAAAATCTTTCTGAATTCATGACTGGAGTATTCTGTTTGTAGAGGAAACACATGAAAATTAAGAGCATAGCGTACCTTTTCATTTAATGGCTAAATTATAAAAATCTGTTGATATAGAACAGAATTGTTCTAATTTTGTGTTAGGCACAAACATTAGCTACTCACTTAAAGTTAAAATTGTATTGAAAGTGAAGAATGGCTGCCAGGAAAAATCTACATGCCTTTAAATGTGAAATAAGATTAAACCTTGTGAGAAAAAATAGAGTTTGTAGCAAACAACAATAATGCAGAGTATTTGGAATATATTACAGTAACGTTGTACTCTGCTATGTTGGTTACGTTGAAGCAAACTTGAACCAACTAAATAAATCGCACAATACCATTTAGGTCTGCGAATTCAAAGACACAAATCTTCAGTAAACATTTGGAATAACCAGAAGGTCTATTTAAACTTAGCCAACTGTTTCTCTTTCACAGCTGAAATGTGAGATAAATGAACAATGAAGATCTAAGTAATTGAAACAAATAGGTTACCCTCACATTTCAACCAATGTGTACAGAAATATATCAGTACAGTGAAACATTAGAGAGAATTTTCATGAAAAGAGTTCTGGTAAAACGGTGATGCAAGGTCCGGCTTTCGCATCTCACATCAGAACAAACATCATGCCTTCCTGGTTTGCCATCATAGGGTTACAAGGTACTTCTCATATCGAAACCCATTTTTTTTACTTTAAAAAATTGCACCTAAGATTTTTTTTATATATATATTTACAGTCATATGAATCAACAAGAAATAGCAATATTGATGGAACTTAATTTAAACAAAAACTCAGACTTGCATCGTTTACGGGATATAGCTATAAAAAATTGTCAGATCTTTATGTGCCAGGTTTTCCCAAAGCTCCCGTACTCAAAAGTTACCCCGGCTGACGGTATATAA
>JAGDQP010058445.1:0-12554 GCA_022664845.1 Lepisma saccharinum
AAGATACACCTGCAGTTTAACGCGGGCTCCAAACAACTTGTGTCGGTACCGCTTATCGAATTCGGGACCCTTTGATTTGAAAGCTGTGATCATTACCACTCACTCACCAGAGGACTCGTTATTGTGGAAAATGGTTCTGAAAACTTCAAGTACCACTTAGAGTGGAATCAAGAAATTAATAGAAGGAAAAATGGGGAACCTGAAAGAGATTACTGAAGTAAACACTTAAAGTAAATTTATCTTCCATCAAGAGTTTAAAATTGAATGTGAATCATTATTCACACAACGATTTAATGAACTAGTGAAGTACATGATGATATTGTATAATTAAAATTCTGGAGGAAAATTACCATCGCTTATATCAATCATCCAGCACTAACGTCTTCCAAAAATCTGTTTGTAATATTCTTCTATTCGCACCAAATAAATCGCAGGCTTATAATCTATTGCATTTCTTAGCAAATTCATTCAGACACACAAAAAATACGAAAGCAATTTAGAAAGAACTGATATTTTCATCGTAGAATTATATACATGACGACATGTTTATTTGGTATATGTGTGATGTGTGGGTTTCGCGTAGGAACACTTAAATTTCGCAGTTGGAGAAGTATGAATTATAAGACCTTGGGAACCTTGACTTGACCTTTCCAATAATATTGGCGAGTTAACTGGAAGCTTAGAGAAGGGATAGATGTTTGTTTGTTCTCAGAACATACGTCATCTTTAATGAATCAAAAACTGTGAGGAAAAATTATATTTTTAGTGGGAATCAGTAGTTTTTTTTCGTTTGATGAAGACGTTAAAAATAAGTTATAATTCAGAAACCTTAATTGTTGATTTTTTTTCTTCGAATGAAAGTACCTCTACTGAAAAAATCTGCGATTTTGATTATTACATAGTAAAAAGCAATAGTGTGGATTCACCACTTTTTCAGCGTTGTCCCAGGACGCCCACCACTTTAGTGCGTTAAATCAGCACAGTAAATGGTATTGATTTCGGTGAGTTAACACAATGTAGTTACGCGGTGGTCGCTTTCTGTGCGCGTGGTCACGAGCTCAAACCTCGCTTAGGGGGGGGGGTCTATTGAACGGAGTGGCTCGGAGCCCACTTTAACAAAACTGTAGGTCCCGTCCTTAGAAACTTACCAGCTCATTTCGGACGTTAATAACAATTCATTCGTAGTGGATGCGTTTTCAACGCTCATTAAACACAATTGAGTACAGGAATTCAGCCAGGATTTTTTTGGGGGGATGTAAAGTCAAAATTAAGAGGGTGTAAGTGGAGTTTTGCACGGTTTTCATCGATTTTTGACCGTAAAAAAATTGAATTTGTGGATGCTCTCGAGGATTTGGGGGATAACACCCCCCACAGGGAGTCTGGCGGAATCACTGATGGAGGGTGTCATATTAGCACTATCACAGTGCTGAATCAACATGAATTATACCGAAATCAATACCGTTTGTTTTATTAATTTAACACAGAAACATGATGGTCACCCTGGAACACCGAAAAATATTGAATGAACACCGCTATTTTTGTTCTCTGTATATTTTGTTAACTTTGCATTGTGATCATTTCTTGACAATTGGGGTGGACATTGATTCTTCCAGATTTCCCCTATAGGGGGTTTCACCCCCCAAATTTTCAATCACACCCCCAACATTAAAACTCTTACGGTCAAAAATCAATAAGAATCTTGCAAAACTCCACTTAAACCCTCCAAATTTAACTTTACACCCCCCAAACTGAACATCCTGGCAGAATCCCTGGAGGTGGAGTGTGGTATCTTGACATGCATTGCCAGAGACTCGCTCACAAAGGGTTTAGAGTGCACTCTGAAAGCCAAATTGAGTCGTTGAGCACTTTTATTTTAAAAGCACGCTAGCCTTAATCTTTAATCTATTTCTGTTCTGTTCACAAGTTACACAAAATGTGTGTGTTCTGAACTCTTGCCAATAACTTTCTTGTATGTGTTAGCTGCAGTTGTTTTAACGTTCAGTGCGATTGGAGATGAAAGGAAACAACTGCAGTTGCTGCTTGCATATAGTTCGTTTGTCCAAAAGTGCAATGTCTGCCCCTTTTTGTTTTTATCTTCTTTTAAAGGCGTTTTTTTTTGTAAGCATATCTGCCATTTCCTCCTGGGCTTTTCTTGGATATTTGCCAAAAAAAAAACAAAAAAACGACAATCTTTTTTTCCCTTCAAGTTACTTCGAATTAATACGTAATTGCATTATATTACGTTACATGTACACGTATACACGTATACATATATGGTTACCTATTTCGCGTACATATATGGTTACCTATTATTACCTCTCGTAAACATCTATGACTGAGCTGAGCGAGCGAGACTTTTATGCATTTATATATACACGTTTTTCAACACACATTGCGCCGATGACCTTGAGCTTTCGAATTTGATTGGTTGTATGGTTTCCATGGTAACGGTATTGCAATAAGAAAACACATTTTGCCACATTGCGTAAGAACGGCTGGACTTATTCCCTCTAAATTCGGTACGGTGATAGAGTAGACAGCCGTCCATGCTTTAACCACACCAGAACTGTCAGTCTTTTACCGTTTCCATGGAAACGAGTCTCAATTATTGAAACTTCCATTAGCGCCTCCTGTGAGAGCTGTTAAACCAATTTGCTTCAAATTTGGTGTGATTACATGCGGCTCAACCCTTAAGACTTTAACTACATTACAGCGTTAGAACATTTACCGTTTCCATCTTACGAGACTTAATTATGGAACACATATTTGAGCTTATTAAACACATTTTCGGGCATGATGAAGGAATGATTATACCGAGTCTAACCAAGCTTTACAAACTAACGCACGCGAATACCCTTAGGGTTTCAATCACACTCGAATATTAGAACATTTACTGGCCAGGGGTTTAATTAAACGACCAGGGTCGTATTTCAAGAACAGGCGTCTTCCAGTCAGCAAAAAAGATGTTACATATGGTTCAGAATTCAAATGTTCAACATCTGGCCCATTTAGCTTTAAAAGCTCCGGTACTATAAATGCAAATTGAAAAAGGTTCCGGTGCTACGTACCGGTGAGTACCGACTCAATTTAACTCCTGCGTTTCCGTGGTAATGGGACTCAATTAAGCTTCCAAAACATTGTATTGAATTTTCACTTAGTTCATTTCTGTAGACGCCGCAAAAAATGAATGCGTTCTAGTATCTAAATAAATACTAAACTTAATGCACACACCAGTCTAGTGTCGGGACGGGCGTAAGCCATAGTGCTGTTACCGCCCATAAAATTAATTTTATCTTATACCAGTCTAGTGTACTGGTTTAGATTGTTGTCTGGTTGATTATTTTATTCAAGATGTATGCAAGAAACTTATTTATAAACTTACAGTGTTTCTTGAATTGAAAATCACAGCATAAGAAATATAATAATCAAGATTTATAATCAGAGTATTACATATTTTTTTTAAAAATATTATTTATTATTAAAACTTTAATTTTGATTGACTTCTACGTTTACGAAGGCCACTAGAGGGACAACACAGTTTAAACTTTAAAAAGTAAATAACCGAGTTTAAATATTATTATTTTTGAGTAACTTTGTTTCAATTATATGTTATTTAGTAATTCGTTGTTTCCCAATATGAATTTTTGTTACTGTCTCAGGTATTGGAATGTTTTTCAACATGTAAATACATAAAGTTGCTGTAACATTATTTCTTTTACACCATATAAACGTACTTTGTGTCATTTCATAATATAAGAATAACTAAAATGAGTCGCTGTGTACTTGATTTGAATTTAAATGGACACTCTCTAAGGATCAAGTTTTCGTAATATTTTATTTTGATTACAATGATCGCCACCATCATCATGTATTTTCACACTAGCTAAGAATGTACCATCTAAATAATAATAATATAAAAAATGTTTTCTTTGTTCTGTTCCAGTGAACATGCGTTTTTCATTCATTAAATATCAGAAATGTTACCCGCTTCTCCTAGATCTAAGCAAAGAATCCATGTGTTAATAAGTTAAAAGCCTGAGATACTAGAATGAATCTCAACCTCGTTGTCATAGCAACCGGAAATACGAATAGGAGGAGGTATAAATATAACGCAAAGCCGGCTATTTTCACTGAAATTATATCCCGTTTAGGTCCCTGTCTGTGCGAGCGGTCATGAGTTCGAATCCCGGTGTGTGGCTCAAAATTTCGTTGTTGATCCAGCATCATGAGGACAATTGCGGAGTTGCTTGAATAAAAAATAGTAGCGAACTGTGGTCATGAAAGTCAGATACACGGCTGCAAAGAGGCGTTAGGCTGACCACGTAAACCTCTAATAACTTGAACGTAACACAGCCGTCGTCCGACAGGTCATGGTACTTATTGACTGTGGCGCCACTCAGTTTTTTCTTTTGTTAGCATAGCGCAAGTATTGCTAATAGTAATGGACCTTTTATCACCGCTTTTGTCCGCTTCAAAATATATCCTTAGCACGTATGTTGCATCACACAACAGTTATGTTATAATGGGCTGAATGACATATTAGGAAGTCAGTGTTCTATTGAAACAAAGTACGAGAGTTGATTGTTAATAGTTTTAGGTTCCTATCAAGTAGAAGACTTGAAACGGTCACTCGTTTTTTCATATGAGAAAAATCTTAGAATAGTGACCGTACCTGCGCAATCTTTTTCTTAGGAGATTGTACTTCCCGAAAGAATTTCATTTCTCTTCATAAGGTTATGTATTTCTATAGAAATTAATTAATTTATTTTTCAGTATACGTTGTGGTGTGATATCTCAAATTCACAGCTTTACTGCTTTCTTCGGTTTGAGCCAAAGACGCTTAAAGACCATATATCTAATTCAATTCATTCAAACTTATTCCTTTTTCCCCATTGAGAGTAACTTTCATTACGCATTTTGACAGGTACTTATTAAACCAAACATAGTAAAATAAACCAGTAAATAATACAAATACAAAGTAAATACACTTATAACTACTTAAGTAATTACAAATTTACGTTAAGTTGGCCCCTTTGCATTATGTGACCAGATAAGCTTGTCAATTAGTTGGGTTGCCTATACTATAGGCCTTATAGTGAAGTGTGTTCGGCAATCATGAATATGAGTTACTCTCATATAGATTGCCATGCCATATCTTCAAGCAATGATACCAGGCAAATAGCGGGAAGGTAACTTAAACTTAGGCCATGACAAATTCCTTCCCGTATCCTTTTCCTCCACTTAATTCCGACCTGAACCAGACATGCCTTAAAGTCATACAGATATACTGAAATTATATTAATTGTCCTTATTTTTACTTCCCATGCAATATTACATCGGAAACACATTTCTAACTAATCCTAGTCACTGCTATTTAATAGTGACATCCCCATGTGGGGGGAGGGGGTTACCCCTCACAGCTTCGACAACACCACCAACTTAATATTTTAGCTGTGAAAAATCGATTTCACCGTACAAAATTCCAATTACACCATCCCAATTTTGACTTTACACCCCACCCCAACTGAAAATCCTGGCGGCAACCCTGGTCAAGCTGCATTGTTTCCTCTATTATATGTAGCTTTCCAGGTCCTAAGACAGACGTTACACCCCAAATTCTTAAATCATAAGAGGGCTGGATTCATCACAGTTTAGTTTACACCTTCCAGTTGGAACTACTTCTTAGGTAGACGTCGCCCATATCATAAACATTCATCAAACACAGTGAAATGTCGTGACGGGCGTAAGCCATAGTGCTGTTACCACATATAAAATTAATTGTATCTAACAGTGAAATATGACTCAACCACTGAAACATACTTCCTCCCATTCATCAGAAGTTCAATATTTCAGTCCTTGCGCCCATTCGCGACGCTCCTTTGTCATTCTTAGGGATGAAAAAGAAACCTTGGAGTTTTCGAAAGTGAGTCTAATAATTTTGAACACATCTGTATAAATAAATTCAAGTGTAAATTCTGCATATTGATAGACATGGTTAAGGGAGAGACATTCTTTTCAAAGTACACGAAAATGATATCCTGCGTGCGTTATGTGGGAACGTGTAATATTATTGAACCAAATTCTAGCTACTTGAAGATTCAACATTTAGTTATTTTTATAATCCAGATTTGGCTACTTTTGGCTGCTTTAAAGTTGGCATTGTTGACTAAATTATTTTTCATAAAATTGTTGTTATGTTTCTTCCCTCATCGGTTGCATCGAAACGGTAGAAGTGTTTTACCACAGATACAAAAATGGTAAAATTATAGATATTTTTACCTGTAAGGAACGATCCACGCGGCTGGGGACTATCCTGGTTTTCCTGTCAACATCATCAGACGAATGGCAGGATGGAACCTCGTCTAAGTGCCAGGGCCTAATTCCTTATCCCACATACTAAGTAAATTATCTGACGTGACTCCTTATTAAGAACTTTTAAGTGCTGGAATGGTTAAAAAAGGGTGATACGATCTTTTTTTTAAAAAAATATCGAACCAAGCAGTCGATGTTTTGCAAAATTCCACTATCGAGACATCGATATCAAGGGAAATCAGGAATCCATGTATCAAATATCACTTTTCGAACAATATTTCGATATGACCGATGTTTGACTCAGAAAAAACATCACGAAAAAAACAGTACGGTATACCAATCTCAACCATTTTTCAATATAAGCGCCGTCCGTTTTTTCAGCGATATTTTGATATGAATAAATTTTGATTTTAAAAACGTTCTTGGTGTTAATGCTATTTGATAATATGATTGATTCGTAGAGTGTTCAGTGTTTCGAGATATCAGGAATTCCGCCAAAAAACAAAACAAAAAAACAAAAACAGTTTGGGACAGAGTAAAGACAAAACTTTGGAGGGTGGAGTTTTGGAGTGGAGTTTTGCACGGTTTCTATCGCTTTTCTACCGTAAACATTTTAAAGTTGTGTGTTTATGGGGAAGGCGGTTCTCTCGAGAATTTACAAGGTGGACACAGGGTGTCTGGCAGAATCACTGCGAGATATCGATCAGTCTTCGGTTGATCGGCGATATAGATGTTCGATATGAAAATTACAAAGTTGTGTAACTCTAGCCATAAGAGTAAAAATAATGAGAATCCTGAGGCTTTTCCATGTTTTTCCTCAGTCACACCAGACAAAATCCGGGATGATCCTACAAATTAGGCCCTGGCTGACTATCCTGCAACATCCTCTCCTCCGCCTTATCATTGCCCAGGGACGTATTTCGGGGTGGGTCCGGGGGATACGGACCCCCCCAAACTCAGAGTTTTTTGGAGAAATAGTGTAACTTCAGGCGTAATTATATAGGTATATATTTCATGCCCAGACACACCTTGCACCATGTGGAAGCCCCAAAACCCCTCCCAAAAACAAATTCTGGATACGTGTGTGTGTCCTTGCCTGAGCCTAAGATGCCTAAAGGCCATAAACAAATTCAAAACTGATGAGAATTAAACTTCTATGTTATTTTACTCCAAGAAATTCGTCCCCAAAAATCTTTGTATACCCGTTGGGAGGTCCCAAAAGTACAAAACTTAATATGGGACAAGGCCGAAGAATCAATCTTTGGACTTGCCAATTCCGCGTCGAATTTCTCCTACCTAACAAGATCAATCAGTAGATGTCACCTCCGAAACCCAAGTTTTGTTTACCTCAAACAAATAGGTCATTGGTATTTAATTGTTCCGGAACAAAGCAGGCGCCTGAGTTGTACATTTCCTTATTACAGCAATATTTGCTTTTTTCTTCTTTTTTTTTTTTAGGTTTTTATGTTTTAACGGTTGCATATGATTTTTCAGTAATAACACAGGCATAGCACTGACCGACCCATCGACATCGAACATGGCAAAAAGTCAGGAACGTGGATGGTTTTGTTAAGACTGTGTGTGTGTGTGTGTGTTTCGGGTGAGGGAGAAGTAAAGGGAAAGGAGGGGGGGAGGGTACTGTTGGCAGAAGGAATGAACTTGCGCGCCTGCCCAAAATAGGTGCGTGCACTACTTGTGAGCTATTTCAGGTTGGGTTGGTGCTGGTGGCCTGCAGCACGTGGATTTATGCACCCCTAGCGGCGAGGAGTAGAAACTTTCAATGAACAATGCATTTAATCTATTTAAATAGCATTAGTTGTAACAATCAGCCATAACAATGATTTTGTGATTTTTATCCTACAAGCCAAAATAAATTGATTGGTTTAACAAGTCAATACAATAAGTTTGACTCGTAAAACTAACAAAGGCTACTTTTCTAAATGTTATTATTAGTGATGTGTACTATTCGTATTCTCAGAGTTCTTTACATCCGCCGGACAGGAAAATGAAAAATTAGTCAGGCACGAAGAAGTGATTTGACCGGGAGATTTTAAGCAAAATTATATGAATTTTACATACATTTCACACAGATCTCGAACTACTAAAAGGCGCTGGAACCCCTAAACCAACTTCTAGATACTTGTCTGGACCTGATTTAAAAAACAAATTAATTTGTATTAATATTTAATGCTGTGGTTATACATACATACAGGCTTAAGTCCTTCATAAATTTGTGGGATAGAAAAGAAATGAGAATGGTGGCGGCCAGGGTCTTATCCTAGATACCATCTCCACATTCGTCTATGTGGCTGAAGAAATTCTGGAAACTACAGACCGGATATGTCTTTAGTATTGATTCCAATTTCGTGAATTTTACCACTAGGTCACAAGGACGGACTTTCTTCTTCTTCTTTCTCTTGTCAGCCTTAGAAATTGCACTTAACAGGCATTTTATATGAATCTGACTGTCGTACACGTAGCAGATTTTCGAATTCACCTCAAGCGAAACAATAGTCACTCTAATCTTGAAAACTTAATCTGGTAAAAGGTAACGCTATCCCCTGTGCGATACGCACGCGCCGAACGGCGCATGGGGGATGTGGAGGTAGCGCACTACATTTTCTTGACCTACGGTACGAAGTGAGGTGGAGTGGTCAGTCCCACGCTCGACTGCCTTTACCTTACCAAGGTGCCCAGGAATACCAAGGACATTCTGAATTTGATAGGAGGCTGAGTGCACCTCAGAGCGCCAGGCATGGGAACACTGAGAGAAAAGTCTCCAGTGTCCTGGCCGGGATTTGAACCCGGACCGCCCGATTCGTAGTCAGACGCGCTACCGCCTGAGGAAATATATTTTCTAGTTGCCACAAAGTTTACGAGGTGGTTTGCGACATGGAAACATAAGATAAGTTGCTAAGAACATTTGTCGATCAATCATGTGAATTTCGGAGATAGAGCTAACCAAAACGAAACACGACTTCGTCACTAATGACGTCATATCTTGACTAAAATATAACGATAAGGAGTATCGGGTTTGTAAATCACAAATTTGTACACAAAAAATGTATTTGAATAAAGTCTATAATTGGCGGAAAGCAGTATACAGGGCCTTCTTCAGCAAGAGTTCTATTGTAAAAGACTGGACGTTGGATAATAAATATTTATAAGCAGAAAGGAAACATTGTGACATTTGAATTTGAATGAATTTAGTTTTAAGGACTTTATAAGCAACTTTGGCTCAGGCCAGATGGATGATGATGAGATGAATTGGTGGAATAAAGAAAGTGGAAGGAAACTGGAGAACCCCGAGAAAACCCACGCACACGGTGTTTATCCACCACAAATCCCACATGGCATGAGCAGGGATCGATCCTACGACTCTTAGCACCAGAGGTAAGCACTCTACCAATTGAGCCACCGCGGGCCGTCGATTGTGACATGTCTTACACTGTTGTCTGTCAAGATCTGATGTAATTTGTGACGCTGTCTCTAAACATTTGGGTTCCAAAGCTACCCTTTTCTTTAGTAATAGCCTCATAGCAATTTTTTATTGTTATTTCTGTGTGAGGAATCACCTCCCGAATTTTCTCTCCGTAACTGCCCTATCTATATAATTGAAAAATAAATTATAATTTATTGATAGGAATAGGCTTTACCTAGGAAGTACACAGATTTGTTACAAAGGAATGGTCATAGAGAAGTAGTATTTGAAATAGACACACTTTTGCGTTATAAAAAAAATGGATCTGTCATTAAGATTAGTTTAAAGGAACGCTCTCTAAAGGTAGAGGGCAGCAGCATCATCACAGTATGTCTCTAACGTATTATTTTTCGTTGCATGAAATTTCAATGCTTCTCCCATAAATCCAAGCCTAGAGAGTTCAAACTTTCCGAGAAAAAAAGTTCATAACCAATTCAAGAGTTCTACCCGCGTAGATTATTTATTTTCTTTTTTGTTCATTGTTGAAAGAACTGCATTGTTATAGGTTTAGTTATTCACTACAACATTCAAACGATTTTAACAATGAACAAAAATGAAAATAAAAAATGGTACAAAATGTTCCCTATACTCTTCAGGAAAAAAAACAAAAGAAAACAACAACTTCATAACGATTCCAAAGAGGAAAAGAACGGGGGAAGGAAAGTAAACTTTATAGCACCAAGTGTATCCTGTTGTGAACAAATTCTCCTTCCATTTCACTTCGTTAATATCTCGCATATGTAAAAATATATTCACATACACGCACGCAGAAACATCATCAACAACCTTCACGGACTGTTAAGAAGTATATCAACAAGCGAGCATATTTTGAGAAAAAACGAAACATCACTTGAGCAAGGTCAAGTCGAATCGAATCACTGAATGCGAGTTGACATTATCAACTTTATCGGTTCTCGTGATTCTGCTTATTTCATAAGTTCTGCAGAGAGTCCACTGCCAAGAACTTGTCACTTTCGTCCGCCATTTTTGCCTTCCCCACCTGTCTTTTTTTTTCTTCTAAAATTACTTTCATCATTAGTGGCAACTGTCCAGTGCAGTCGGCGACACAATAAATATTCAGACTGGCATTTTCCGGTAGACAGCTTGGGTCCTATCCAGAGAGAAGACAGAGTGATTATATTTAACTAGGAATGTCTCGTCCATATTGTCAATTGTAGTAAAATACGTTGAAATTTTTGGTATACATATATCTAAATAAGGTATCACATTTACTTGATCCTGGTTTACCAATGATTATCCTGGACTTCCAGAGTTCCACTTCCTCCGTCTCTTGTTCGTCCAACTACTTGGTAAGGTTCGTATCGAGTATATTTCGTGCTTTTATTTATACCTTTAATCATGTTGGAAGCACAGACTATTGGAACTGTCTTTACTCTGGTCATTTTGATTCACAATTCACTGTTTTGTCTGCCATACCGAACCAAGACCGGGGTGGTACCTTATATAAAAGCAGTGCTGCTACATTTCTTCTCTACATAGTAATCAAAGACAAATTGTAACCTGGAATGCAAAAGAAAAACCCATAATTGTAAAATGAATCCATATTAAGATTCGATTGAGAGGTTTCCGTGACCAAAATCCCAAAATATATCGACTTCAAACCAATATTCGGTGAATCTTTCCAATAAACAATTTTCATGTTCGTATAGCTTAGAGTGTTACCTCGGTGTAACCACATTATGGGAAAATATTATTATCGGATATATTATTACCTGGCACTTTCGAGCACACCCTCGCTACGCAGAAAATTGCCACAGTCAGTGCTGCACATATTTTCACAACGCTAGTGAGAATTTTCAGTGAGAATCAGATCATATTTTTCTCTAATACTTTTCAGCCAAACCTCGCAAGGCAGAAACTTTTCACACGGAGTGTTCGAAATATTTTCGCAACGCTCCTCGGTTGCTTTGTCAGGCGACAGGATGAAATAAAAACTAACCGGTGTGTTGTTTATTGCATATATTATCTAAGGTTCTAATAATTCCCTACGACGCGGTAATCTTCGCTGTGAACCTGTCAAAAGTACTCTACCAGCAACAAATGGTGACTTAGCTCGTCCATTTCTAGGTCTGTTCTGCGTGCAATGACATGCTTTTTTTCATAAGCGTTTTTTTTTTACTTAATTTTGCATGATAATAACCCATCGGTTAGCTTCTTCCATTTCATTCATTAATTTTAAATCCTGCCTGATGAAGCACCCGAGTAGCGTTGCGAAAATATTTCGAACACTCCGTGTGAAAAGTTTCTACCTTGCGAGGGTTGGCTGAAAAGTGTCAGAGCTGATTCTCACCACGTGACTGAAATTAATTGTCGGTTTGTTTTCATGAAATGAGTGTAGAAGTGAAAAGAGCAGCGTGTTAGATTTTTGCAGAAAAGAGGCTTGGTCACGTTTACGAAGAGGACAAAAGAACAGCGGAATATATAACGGGATCCGGATCAAAAACTTGCATTCTTAGAAAATTAAAGTACGGTAACGTGTAGCCAGTCAAATCAACGAGACACTAACTAAGAAGAATAACAAACAAGAAAACACTGCAAGTAAATAAAAGTTAGAGAAGTAGGGAGAAACGGAAGAGGACGAAAAGAAAGCAAGGATGAAAATATGGATAGCGAGTGGTAGAATGATAAAGTGGTATATTGTGTGCTAAATTCCTTTACCGAATAATATTAAAAGGACATTAAAAGGAGAATGCAGGATTAGAATAAAAATAAAATATGGATTTATGGTCAGTCCCATTAG
>JAGDQP010058446.1:0-12554 GCA_022664845.1 Lepisma saccharinum
ATAACTACACAACCAGCAAGTGGAATAAATTAATACTTCGGAGTAAAAGAAAGAACACGTCCATGCTTGTAGAAATGTATCCACAATATTTTCTCACATTTAGTGACTACATCGGATAAGTTTGTAACACTATTTATACCGACGATCAGACACAATTGTATTTGGTTAATATCTACACATTTAAGGTATTTTATCAGTATCCTGTTCATATGCAACATTAATTTTCTGTAAGCGGGAAATCTGTTGCTGTGAACACTGTTTGCCTTTCGTATATAGATTTACGAGTCATCAGAAATTTCTCTACGTTACAAAAAAAGATTATGCTGATCAAAGAACCTTGCAGCGTTAAAAACAATAACTACTAAATGAAGTCACAGAGTGAAGCAAAATTAAGATTCCTATCGAATAGTTTTAAATAATATGGAACTACCGCATGTTTAAATCGGTTTAAATAATTGAAAAAAAATCTAATATAACGATCTATTTTCATTCAGCGTTCATGACTTTCATTCATACCTTTATCTAGATTCTTCTTCTTCCGATTTCGTTTGTTCGCTAATAATTTCCGTCTATATCTGTTCCGCTCCCTCCACTGTACATATGATAGTGTTTCCTTGACAAATTCAGGCTATGATATTTATCCTACTTGCTTTTCTACTTCCTCCAGTACCTTAGTCATAAAAGTTTAGCTCTTGTATTGCTTTTCGTACAGTTTTGATCTGCTTCTATTGTTTAGTCCTATTCTTGAAACTGAAACGTAAAGCCTGAAACTGCTTTTGGTAAGTTTTGTACAAGCTTCATTTGATATAAACATAGGTCTACAATATAAAATTCCGGACTCATTATACAATGTTCTCTCCAATTCTTTCATGTTCACTTCCTTTTGATTTACATATCTAATTGCGATTGTACTCGTTCAAATCTATTTTTTCTGCAAGAATCTTGATTGCGATATTTCGAAGATGTTTTATTACTTTTCTCCTTCTTTTCTTCTTACCCAAAAGGTGTATCGACCGAACGGCATCATTGCTAAAGTTTGTTAATTTCTTAGACATGAATAGCAGTTTGTAAATAAACAATATATTATATTAGTCAAATGTATAATAAATATGGCAATATATTGATTGTATCAAATAAAGGGAATCGGGAGAAGTCAACGGATGGCACAAAACACGTTTATTCAGAACATTACGTTTTAATTCCTTCATCTCTTTACGATTAAACGGCTCATCGAATACGTAACATGGTATCCTGTGGTCATATATGAATATGTAAATTTCCCCCAATAGAATGCGTTATCCAGCACAAAATTTCAAGAAATGGATATCACCGGTTTTCCGCTGGTAATATTCAAATATTGGTACTACACTGCCTAGTGTTGCACATACCTTATAATTCAGTGACCCTTATATATATATATATATATATAAAATTCTCACTGGACAGAATTTTACTGCATTGGCAACATCGTAGCATATGTCCACACCTTCACTCACGATGTGTTTCATAATCGTATGTTTTTCGTTGTAAATTTCAAATGTGTTACACGGAAGTTATTTTCATATATTATTACTTTCTAATTGACAGCGTAATTTGTAACGAACCTCCAGTGAGATTAATGTACAACTGTTGATGCCAAAATTATATAATATATTTACACCTAAAGTCCTATGGTTGAAATGAATTCGTTATGGTCTTCAACCAGTCATGCCTAATGATGAGGGAAACAGTGAAAAAAGAAGTCGGTCGAAAACAAAGTTAAAATATTGCTCTAACATTTGCCTTGTGTGACAGAAAACACTCAATCATGATGGTTGTTCGTGGTATCGAACCTAAAACTCCGGATGTTGAAAAACAATGCTCCACCAACAGATCTGTGATTGCTTGGTAAGTACCTTTTCTGATATCCGTGTTGAAATTGTCGAGCAATGAAGATGCAAGCCCCTTTCCGGAACTGACCATACCACACTCTGCTAGGTTAGTTCGAGCCTACTTCGATTAAAAGGTTATATGTTCATCAGATGTAAAAACAGGTTAAAACTTCAAGAGCTGTAAAATTGTATCTCAAAGTTACTTTAACCTAATAATTATTACTAAAACATTACGTAAATCATGGTCTTATTGAGCTGTTCCTCTCATCCTGAGTGTAACAGCCTTTGCTCGAAATAGACCTGGGCTACTACCATGCTCCGTGTTTCATTTTCGTTGTGATCATTTCTGCAAGTACAGGCGAACTGATTTTAGTAAATGAACTTAAATTTATTCTTGAGCTTTTTTGTGAAATAAATTTATTTGAATTAATTTATTGCTTTTTGGTATCTCAGGATGAGGCCAAGATAGAATGTGAAAGGTAGTGTTGGATTATAGTCGACTAGGTCTTTGTTTGTAGGTACCATATGCATTTGTATATTTCAAACATTTGTTCATGTCATAATCACAATACATCACATGCTTCTGTACTAAAGCCACAAATATTTCATGAAACAAAGAAGACAGTGTATTAGAATGTGCATTGTTTTATATGTAGGGTTTAGTAAGAATTAAAAATAAATACTTATTTGAAACCTTTTTATTATATGATGAAAATTGAACATATTATGTCAATTTAATAATATGAAACGTGTTTAACAATTAACATAGACTATTGAAAGCATATTTCATACACATAACCATTCTTAATTTTAATTCCATCTTTCTTGTTACGGGCCTGTTGGGATATTTCCTGCAGAACAGAGAGTAAACGTTATGAATTAGAAACCACTTACTAAAGATAATAAATTGTTTTTCAAACTAATGTATTTAAATAATATAGTTTGAATACAATATAAAAACAACTAATATTATTATATATTTATTTAGAGACATGCGTTTTCCGCTGTTAGGAATTACCAAAAGCACTGACTTTGAAAAGTCAGAATCAGCATTAGGATTATTATTGTAGTATCACAGAAAATAACATTGTTAGTCTATGTTTGCAAAATTAGGCAAAGAGTTGCGTCAATGAGACATTTGAAGGTATTTTTAACAAGGTAAGAATAATGCATGGCCGTATCATACATAGTCCATCTATTGCAATCAAATCTTTATTTGATTTCCTGATATAAAATTTAATGATTTTGAATTTTTAAAATGCTTTTCTGTAAAATAAATAAAACGATCAAAACACAGTTTTATGTAGTATTCATTTTGAAGGAATTATCCACACTAACTTCTATGAACTCTATAAGCGATGGGGAGACTTTATTTACATAACTGAAATAGCATATGAAAGATTTGTGTTGTAGAAGGGAATTGTATACCGTATATTTTAATGATAACTTTCAAAAACAATATCAGTAACAGCACATTTCTATTGAAACCGAAACACATAAGGTGTAAACGTATAAAATTGAAATAATTACAGCAAACACATACTTCGGTAATGGCCTTAACATATCAAGACAATTGTTAAATAAACCACCCAACCATTTTCTACATTTAACAAAAAGTAATACGTATGGTAACAATAGCTCAAGTAGAAATGTAGTAGTTCCTGAAAATTATTAAAGACTTTTAAAACACTTTCCCTGAGATGAAAGAGAATATAATGGGGTAATTGGTGGAGTGAAGAAATTGAGACTAAACCGAGGAAACCCGATAAAACGTATCCACACCATGCAGCTCCACCACAAAGCCTACAGGGCATGAGCCAAGATCTACCCAGGACATCTCGCCCCAAAGTTTTGCTATTGAGCCACTGCGGCCCGCAAGCTGTCAGGGGTTTCTTTCTATGTGTATGGCGAGGTGGAAAATGTACTTAATTAATATTCTCATACAACGTACTTCTAACGTTTTCTATATAGACGGTAATGGTTTAACGTAATGGTTTATTCCCGTAGATTATCTATAATTTTAATATTTCCCCTTTTCATGATAGAATTTGAATTTTGTGCGTTACCCATTTCCCTATCCCATACAAAAAAAACTCTTGAGAACATGGTGTCTATAATTTAGTTTGAAAAATTTCCACTTAAGTTTAAAGTAATACAGAGTGAAGATCATACTAGAAAACCTTTCATTGGAGTATGATTGTTACGTAAAATTAAATATTTTAAATGGAGTTCTGGCCCAGTCCTTTAATAATACATGTAACGTATTCACCTTTACATGCACTAAAAATAAAATAATTATCTTAAATCCTGTATTTATTTCAGGCTCGTTTGAATGATTTACTGAACAATTATTAAGGTTCTAGAGAACCTGCAAAGATACCAAGGATGAGGTGTACAAGTTTGTACAAACTGGGAGATGAACTATATTACTGGATATATGTACTACATTTGGAGCTTTACTAGATATGTAAGCATACTAATCACAAGAGATTTTAATAATTGAAGTTTCCATGTATTTCATTACTTCTTTATCTAACATTGTTCTCTTCGATATTCCATATATGTATACAAGCTTATCTTGCATAGTCTTAAAATATTTCTAAAATATTCTTAATAATCTAACCAAATGAAACAATTAAATCATTTAATTCTGCGTGGTTAACATTAGATATGAATCAATAGAAAATTGAATAAAAAAGACCATCCCTTGCCGAAAATATTTAAATATGCTTGGTGAACTATTTTACTCTAAAAAAACAATTAAAATACAAATAAATATATAATTAATTCAATTAGTGTTAGATACCCAGAAGTGTATCATGATAATGGTACTGAAATAGGATAAAAACAATAAACGCGTTGTATATAATTATGCAGTCCGCAGTAACTGCAGTAATCAATCATATTTCAGAAAGAAACGTTCGGTACCATTCAGAGCATTAACGATACCAGTCATGCATTTCCAATTCAACCTATTTTAAATTTTCTTGGGAAACTAAAACAAATACTATCCTCAAAGTACAGAAGTGGATTCGTATGTTCTCACCATGTCATAAGGCACGTATGATTTGTCTCTGGAAGCTTAACACGTTGATTGCCATGTGAAATGTATTTATCTCACGCTAATTTTGTACTTGGAGTCACACACACACAGTTATTAACTTGGAGAGCGTCTTTGTACACATTTAAGTCACACGGCCACGTTGTAGCATATACGTTACGTCATTCATGATTCCCCGGGCTACTCTGGGGATTGGCTCGTGAAAAGTTTATGCTACTTGTTGACGTTTTTGACTGAGCAATATTATTGCGTATTTCGCCGTGAATATTTAACTGGCTGCGCTTTGAACACTAAATATAAATTATAATGCAGTGGCTGGTCCACAGTAAGTAATTGTGGAATGTAAAAGGTATCCATAACAAGAAACACATTCGATAATTGTGTCACGAATTGTTAATATCGCACGAAGCATGCAGTGCAATTTGACGATGTGCCTTGAATTTTTGCCTGGAGGTTCTTTGATCAAAATTCATTTGATAAGATGCAGTGATCTCACATTGTTTCACGTTGTGGGGGAGCACGATTCAAGAAACATTGTGGAATGAGAAAATACTCAATTTTCAGGATATATACAATAATTCAAGCATTTGCGCGAACAAACGTTTATTTAACAAATTGATTGTGTTGAGAAAAACGGAGAAAGAAATTAAAAGTTCTCCGCAGAGAGGTGTGATGCTGAATGGATGTCACTTAGACATTTGTTCCATTAATTCAACCCACTGTTTAAAACGACTACATTTTCGTAGAAGAGATAGAAGTATCGGCTATTTTAAAATATATGTTTAAATAGCAGTTTTAATAAAACCTTTCTAAATGGGAGTTGTTTCCAAGCTAAAAACTGTGTAAAAGTACTATTTTAGACTAACTTGATTTTCAATGGCTTGCTATCTGAATTGTAGAATAGAACAAATTGCAGTTAGTACCTGGTAGAAAAGTTTATATTATAACTGTTTTAAAATTATTTGTAATTATATTAATATTCAATTACAGTGAGAGTTATAGTTATAGAAGCATTTAGAGTTTCAGTTACATACTCTCTTCATGATCAATTAGTACAAATATGATTATAAGTTAAGAGTTAGTTGAAATTCTCTCCGTTATAAATTAAAACTATTTGACAATGCACACTAGTAGACTAATAAAACACACACTACGTAATAAGTGCTTCGGATTCAAATTATTTATGAACATTCGGCATCTTTGGAGAAGATAAGGAAAATATCAGGCAGCGGCTTGTTTTCCGTAACATCAGTGTTCGATTTGCACAATTTCATGAGAGGGAAAAGACTTAGTGAGATATGTATGATACGGTATTTTGGGATATTCCACACTATTTCTTTCAGGCATGCTTTCTGTGGACTTTGGCTCCCGAAATTTTTTAATCAAACCGCTGGAAGAATTAGTCTCAAAACTTGTATTCCTCGTACGTGTACTTACATGCGTATATGAAAACATATTATATAAACAAGTTTTATGTTATATCGAGATCAGCTTAGGAAGTACAAGATATTGTTAGAAACATGATTGTTATTTCATATTTTAGTACATTGAAGTCAAGATATATTATTATAATTTTCGGGAGACCCCCCACGATCCCCCTGAATGAAATCTTGTGACAGAAACCCGTATCTTCCATATAGCAGAATATACCTGTCAACAGAGCCAGGGAGGATTTTGGCAGAAAGGGGGAACTTTCAATCATCCTCTGCTACATATCGAACACTACGTAACTTTGCGGTATATCCCTGGTTAATTTGAAGAAGACTTCTGAGGAATTTCAGCCACGAAATTCAAAATCGAATATTTTATTTAAGGCCTTTTGGTATCTAACATTCGTGCCGAGATAGGAAACGGAAAAGATGCGGGAAGTTGTCAGCCAGAGTATGTTAAAAGTGTCGTACGGCATTGTCCTAGTGTGACAGAACAAACCTGAACAATTAAGTCTGAACAGTCTGTCGCTAAGATTGGGCCAACGATATCCCGAATGCTAAGCCAACGCTTTACAACTGAGCTGTGGACTTGTAATTTCTTGATTTCGCAGCTACATTACACTTCCTTAACTCTTCGCTATATTATGCGTACAGAAAAAGAGAATGTATTTTCGTTAGTTCAATGTAGACACAACCTGGTATAAATTGTATGCTATACGAAGATGAAACAGTCTTTTTAGTATGGTTTGAGAAACCATGTTGGTGAAATCACTTTGGGTGTGTGAATATATTGTTGTATGTACTGCAGCACCAGCATACACCTTTAGTTGTATTCGTTTTCAATCACGAGTATTTTGTCAAATAGAGTCAAGAATATTTATTCTTTGCGATATAAATATCGTTTTAGTAATAATAAATTCAGTAAAACAAACAGGTTTCAATACCGACTTATGAGATGAAATGTGTACTTTACAAGAATATAAATCACTTCAAATGTTTATAAGCTATTCAGTTGGCCTACACTCGACCAGTGTAATTTAATTGTTCAGTTGTATTTTACATTTTATTTTATTGTGTACGTAATCATTCGTTTGACTATCTGATTTCGATTCAAATAGCTGTGATCATATTATACGCGTGTCGAAACGCTGAATATCAGTAATCATTTTTGTAGTGAACTGCACATCATCACTACATACTGTGCCCCTTCATCTCGATGATTCTTTCATTTCCATATCACCAAACATTACTCACTCTCGCCGCAACGTATGTGAGATAACTCAAAAGTCTATATTTACACCAACGATAGCTTAGAATCTGTTTAGTAACTGACATTGAAATATTAAACTAAATTATCAATAATATTAACCCTATTCACACATACGATATATTTGTCTATCATGCATATTGTTAGAAATATCGTGAATAAATTTAATTTTACATACAAACCTTGTAGTAAGGTCGTCGTAAAAAAGGGAATTTGTAAAGCCAATCTCTTTCCAATTCACCTTCTTTCATGAATTCTGACATTTTGAACTTAAACTTCAGGTTTATTTGGGAAACTAAGATTCAAATTATTTCAGCGTTGACAATGAGCTATCAAAATGTCAATAGAAAGAGAATTAGAAACTAATTAAATATAAAATATCCTTTCTATTCTTGACCAGACCTGGTAAACCGGAATCGGGTCCTATTGAACCGATATTGGGCATATTTTCACCAGCCACTCCTGTTCCAATCTCACAGCCTTGCTCTTGCCCAGTTGCATCTTCTTTTCCGTCAAGTTGACTTGGTACTGCATAAGACCATGATGATATCTAAAAATAAATATATCAATGAGATATTCAGGGGAAGGTTAAACTAGATCTGCAAAAGATGAAAAGAATAGTTAATGTATCACCTAGGAAATTAGAAAATAAACTTTTCGAAATATAAATATACGAAATTAGTAATGATACTATAGCCGACACAATAGTAAATGCGCTTGTTTTCTAAAATTGTTACAAATATTTGTGTATGAAGTGCTGCAAAAAATTCTCATTTACGAGGAAATACTACAAGTCGAAAACTTATTTACGGAATAGTATTCAAAGTTGATCGGGCGCCAGCACTTGCTCGAACATAAAATCGAGTGTGCACATATAAGCTTTTACACGTTCGATTATAATGTTAAGTGTGACTCAAATGAAGATCTACAATTATATCGCACCAGTTAATAATAAATAGGAAACCTTGTGCATATGTTTCTTTATAAAATACTGTGACGTAGCACTGTTTCTATTAAACAGTTATCTCCAACGTTTCCTTTTACACAAATTTATCGTCCAAAAGATAATTTATCTCTTTTCACATGTTAGCAAGACAAGTGGATGATATGTTTACTTGTGTTTAAATGTGCCACAACACTCTTTTGAAGTCCGATGTTTGTCATGTTACCCGATCGGTATTCCGAAGTAGGATTGTATGAAAAACATTTATCCTTGCACAATGATATAGTTAGTTGTTTCGGACTTCTACAATTTCCGCGGATATCAAAATGAAAAATGTTTGTTTAATCCTCTCTAATACAACACACAAGAAGACTTACTCAATCATAATGCCAGCTCGGCTAATAATATGTATTTTTATCAGACATTACTGTGTTGTAATTCAGATACTTTACTGCACTGTATGACAGAAATTTTATCATAATGTTAGAAGAAAAATAGAAAAGCAGATTCCTTGGATCAAATGAAAACAATAAATAATACAATTAGAAAGGAATATTACCACTTTCTTTTCCATCTAGTATCAATTTTCGTAACGGCCATTAGCCTACATTTAAAAATACCTTATTTTCATAAAACGAGACTTGGTCGATTGTGTGATAAATTTTGACATTTGAGGAAAAAGTAGTATCATTCTCGTAATTAACACATCAAAATCATTTTGAAAATGTTAAAATATCCAGATAAACAATTTCTTGTTGGGTAGTGTTATTGAGAGTAATCCCCTCTATCCCCATAACGAATTTCATCGTGTCAGTTCATTCGTTCATATATAATGAACGAATACAAAATTTTATATACAAAAAAATACATTTCAGTGGAAATTAACGCATTTTAATATGACTGAAAACTCATACAGGAACGTCTTATGTTATATTTCATTCAGTTTCGTTCAAATCGATCAAATGTATGTTCAGGCTCTCCTGGAATTTAGCATTCAATAACAAACGATCTTAGCTTAGGTGGCAGAATATTAAGTTAGTATTCGGAAAGTTATCCATTCGATACGAGCCATACGCAATGCATACTGTTTTTCTAAGGGATTTTGCCAGTTACAACTAGGCTAAGTAAGATATCGTTTTTGTGTGCGAGAGAAATCGGCCACTACCTCGTTTGTAGCTGTTCTTCATATGTTCCTGTTGTGGTGGAACCAAACACCTTGGAAAATCCAATTTATCACACACGATTGCTTCGTTCGTTCCAAGGATCTTTTAGGTGGTAAGAATATGTTCTACCAACTGAGCTACGTACGCTCAATATATTGAGAATTTTATTTTTTAAAGTCAGTAATATTCTGCAATATTCAATATATTGAATACAAAGGCGAGGTAATTTGTATGGACCTGCCACTGCTTGCAGATGAGGAATGGAGACGCGCTAGGAAGACAAAGCGACAGGACAATGGCACCTAATCAACAGTCGACAGGCAAAAGAGAGATGTCCATGATCATCAAAGAAGTTATTGTCGCCAACATGCTTCAGTCTCCCCTTGGATCACCAGTGCCGAGTCAGGGCCTGATTATACCAGGTATTAGAGAATATATACAAAGTGGCCTATTTTAATCAAACCACTGGAATATTGCAAAGCACTGAAAGAAAATACAAAAAGCGTGCAGTGGAACATGTACCGACAGAGGGGGGACAGCCTTCCTTGCACAATATAGTTACGTCACATGCAGTGTTGCCATCTCGACACAAACTTATTTTTATATATAATGAAGGTTCAATACTTTCGGAGGTGATAGTATGAGTCATGATAAACAAAAAGTTTATATGAACATGTGTCAAATTCTGCTTCGTTTTGGAGACACAGTGATTCCAACTTGGAACAAAAATCAACGCCTAACATGCGAAGAAAATGAATAATTCTCAATAAATCAGAGAAGACGTATTGAATGAAAATTTCATTTGTGGAAATTTGTTTGTAACAACATGGTGGATATCAGGATTGAAAACAAGATGTCATCAGGTTGTCAGTGTTGCCAGCACTGTATAACGTCTATTTTCCAAATTGCACTGAATTGTATTATTAGGTGTTTGGCATCCTCTAGTGATGATAAACAACATACGTAAAGCACACATCGCAGTGTTGCAAAATGTGGATGAAATATTCTAGGGAATTACGTATTTTGTATAAGTTGGAGAAAACCTTTCTGTCTTATCAACAGTGTGCAACATCACTACAGGATGCCAAATACCTAATAATACAATGGAGTGCAATTTGAAAAAAAAATGTTATACATGGTTGGCAACACTGACAACCTTTAGACATCTTGTTTTCAATCCTGATATCCACCATGTTGTTGCAAACCAATTTTCACAAACGAAATTTTCATTCAATGCGTCTTTTCTGATTTATTGAGAATTATTCACTTTTTTCGTATGTTAGGCGTTGATTTTGGGTTCCAAGTTGGAATCACTGTATCTCCAAAACGAAGTAGAATTTGACACATGTTCATATACACTTTTTTGTTTATCATGTCTCATACTATCACCTCCGAATGTATGGAACCTTCATCCCATTTGAAAAAAGATATAAGTTTGTGTTGAGATGGCAACACTGTGCATGTGACATAACTATATTGTGCATGGAAGGCTGTCCCCCCCTCTGTCGGTACATGATCCACTGCACACTTGCAGTGCAATATTCCAGTGGTTTGATTAAAATGGGCCACCCTGTATACTGAGAATGAATGGGAGTCACTTTAGAAAGCGCACCAGGTGGACTAATTAGCCTACTGTAGGCATCTCGATATCAGCTTGGAAAGTCCTGAGTTCGATACCAGCAGCTCATTATCATATATATTCATACCTCGGGTAGGTGAGATCTTTCCTTGGTATGTATAGGGTTAATATTGAGATGGAGAGGTCTGATTGTCCATCTGCTCTTGATTAAGGCCCTTTGTACATTTGGTTTAATGAATCCCTATTTTGGTTTGTAATAACGTCTGCTAATTAGTCAACATCAAGTTCGATCGATCCACATTTGTCTACCATCTACTACATAAACAACCCCCATAGTATCCCCCGCATTCACCTCCTTCAGGTAAACGATTTCCTTGGTCACACCAGGCGAGTGCTTGGATGTAGAGATGAGCTGGCATCAATATAAACGAACGATGCAATCTTGAATACGCTGCGGATGATGTAAACTATATGGTGCAATATCGGCTAATACGAAGAAACACATTTTAGTGAAGTGTAACATTTTCATATTTTTTATACTTCTTGAAAGCAATTTAGCAGCAAGTGCAAAATTAAATTGATATTAGGAGCAATATCATGCTTCAAAATAGGCGTACGAAAACATAATATAACTTTGCCTACTGCGAAATGCCAACTATACAAACGGCTGGAGGTGTCGCCCTTAGAAGTTCACGTAATATCTTAAAATGTTAATAACAATTAACTTAATATTTTATATATATATATATATATATATATATATATATATATATATATATATATGGGCCTTATCCAAAGACTGGATTGAATATGGCTGTGATTGAATATGTATATGTGTGTGTGCGGTGGACGATCTGTCTGAATAGTATCCAACCCTAGGCAAGAAAAATGAAAATACATAGCTTATGGTTTAAAAATAGGACGCTTAAGCTTTCACAGTTAATCCAACGTTTCTACCATTGAAGGAAGCATACCTAGGTGCGCGTCTTTTGGAACTGCTGTAAACCTGTCATCGCGATTTTTACGATGTCCTCTCAAGTACATATTTGCTTTCAGTAAATAGTTAGATGTGACATGGAACCATACAAGGAAGAATTAAGCTTAGCGAACGAGAGGAATGCCGCCCTTCGCCAGGAAAATAATGGACCAAATTTGAGGAATGAACCTGAACCTAATGAACCTGAACCTGAACCTATACTAATGCAATGTTTCCCTTCTTTGAAGCCTACAGCTTAGGTAG
>JAGDQP010058447.1:0-12554 GCA_022664845.1 Lepisma saccharinum
TAGGGTTAGTTGTTCCACCCTGTTTCATCTTATTTGTCTAAAACAAATTCTCCTGATGACGAGTGATCTCACTCTCTCTATTGCAAACTAAATTTCTTGGAATCGATTCGCGATGTGGACAGAAGTGGTTCGATACTCACTTAAAATGTAGTTCTCGTCGCTTTGGACGTGTTCTTCATCGATGGATGGCATCAACACCATCAGTATCCTTATCATCCTTATTAGAAGACTGTGTGCTAACAAGGCAAAAGAGGAATCTAGTAACGGTAAGCTCAGAGATGTAGATGAAAACAGGATAAACCTGAAACTGAATTAGAGAAGTAGGGAATGACGTCATTGGAAAACAGAGAGAAATAGAGAGAAAAGGAGATACAGAGAATAGGTTGGGAGATAAAAAGGAGAACAGAGTTGCTTGTCGAGAACTATTTTGTGTGTTTCGGCTGTAATTACTTAGGAAATGTGCTTAATCAAAAACAAAGCATAATCTCTCTCTCTTTGTGTATTCGTCTTTGTGCTTGTGTCTATGTATATGCGTGTGGCCATAGCAACGGTTGCAAGATAGTTTTTTCCCCTGGTGTTTTCAAGTGGCTTTTGTATAGTTCCAAGCTGGGAAGTGAAACGAAATGAGTGGAGTGTGCGTTTCTCTTTTTGGAGAAAGGATGAATGGTATTGGTATCCGTCCATTTTTCCCGTCATGCTCCACTCTGTCCCTGCTGGGACCTGTAAAATTCGAGATAACTAACGATTTGTCATATCGTGATACATACCGTAGATATGTCAAATGAATTGCTTATCGTAGTGATATATAACACGGATATACAAAATTATGCTACACAGTATGATGAATCTACTAGAAATAAATCTTAAAAACAGCAGCCCTGTATCTCAAACATTTGTCACTGTGATGATTTGTTGCTCTGTTTATATCTCTTTATTTTATGGCGCTGATTACATCCTTCAAACAGGATCACTGACTGACAGCAGCTTGAACTAGACACTGGCCATAATTTATTTCTTATCACTTGTAATGTTTTTGTGTGTGTGTTATTCGTCAATATATAAACTAACTTTTTCTGTCCTTGTGCGTTCTTTGGTAATCTTTGGAAATTTTGAAAATCTGCAGTTTGCACTTCAGGGATGGTATAAAACACGATAAAATGGTAACTGAAAAAATGGAAACTTGTAGATGACAGCTGCATCCTATAAACTCATTAAAATCTTTCAATTTTGTGCATTTTATATGTGAGCAGGTGTGACATGTATCTGGATTACACTAATAAGCGGTCACGGTTTCCCAGGACAGAAATTAACTTGTTGGTAACAGCGGGTCTGGAGCCTGGGTCGTCTCGGCGATAGCCTCTTTTTTTTAAGAAACTTAGCTATAAAGCCACAATACAATCGTCTCATTTTTATCTCTATAGATTGATGTTCTGTGTAAAAAAAATTAGTAGGCTTAATTGGATCAAACAAATAGTGAATAGAATGTTTAAAACAAGTGTATAAGCAGTAATCGTTAGAAAGGAAGTACACAAGAAGTGTATCATAACAAACTCACCTTCAAAAGTTTATTTTAATATTCCGCTATCTCTTGTGCAGATAAAAGTACAATTTTGTTCTCAAAATTAAGACAATTGTTAAAGAGATATGTACAAAAATGGTAGAAGTGTATTTTATTTTACAGTATGCTTTCTTTCCTGGACAAAGTAAAATGAAGACCGAATCTACAGCAACAAATAATCAAATTATCAGTGGCATTTTTTTTTTCAAAATTTTATCATTCTTTGCAAGTATCGGTATCGGTCGATACCTCAAGTAACTGAGTCTATACTTTTTCGATACTTCGATATTTTTGAGTCTAATATCTTTCTCTGAAAATAATCCCATTGCAGAACGTTAGATCTATTATAACCTACATCTGAAGGCTTCTTTCTTGAACTTGAATTGTGAGTATGGCTTTTAGGCATCTATGACTCAGGACAGAGTTAAATTATAGGAAAGCAATACACTTACATTTTTATTTTAAATAATGTGTGTATTATTTAATACATTGAAAGACGTTGTGAAAAAATAAAAGTATGAAATATCAAATATCAAGTATCGAAAGGTGGAAATAAGTAATCGCCAGTATTAAGAAATTCCGGTAGCAACTTATCTCTATTTGTTGAGATATACGTAAGATTCTAGAAGTGTAGGAGGGGAAATACATAACGGTTTAAGAAATATTGAGTACTGAATGTAAGCATTCGTACACACACAAAAACAATCGAGACAGAAAAGTGTCAGATTTCAGTCCCTCCGCCATCCTATATTTGTTTTTTGTTTTCTAGCACTAATCTTGCGTTATGCTGAAGAAAATAATAAGCATTATTCAGAATTTATAAGAAAAATACTTTAAAACAATTTTCCTGCTTTCATATGATGGGGAGAAGCCGACCGAAAATAAAAGATCAATTGGTGAGAAATTTTATTGTCCTTTACTTCTTCAACGCCTAGCATGAGCCTCTTCTACACCAAAGAAGGAGCTCATCGTCTCAAGTTTCACGACAGCGGTTGAATTCTTTCTTCATTCTGTATTTCTCTTCCGTTGACGTACGGATCCTGTAAACCGACCTTCTTTCAGTAATTCACTACTCCCTATGGCTATCCAGCCACACAATCACATTTACCCACATACTCTCATAAAATAAGAAGACGCACAATTTGTACTATCGATGAAATGTGCGTGAAAAAAAGAGAAAAAGAACGGACCCATGGCGGGTACAATACTGATATTATGAGGTTCGAAACTACAAAAGAACCGCTAGACCATGCTTTAAAAACAACATATAATAATACTTGGTTTCGTAATATTTTCGGTGTGTGTCAGTGACAGGGCGAGAAAGAGAGAGAGAGAGATGAAGAGAGAGAGGGGGAGAGAGAGGGGGGAGAGAGATAGAGAGAGAGCAGTTTGGCTGAGTGTGTCTATACCGAGTGGCTCTAATGAGCACAAACATAAAAAAAACAATTAGAAGAGAAAGAAAAAGTGTGACAAAAGTCGACTTGATTCCGATGAAGGGGAATACTTGATTTTAGGCGGCAAGTTCGTGTTTCCTGCTATTTCCATGGTTTTGTTACTAAAAAGTGCTAAGCAAGTGGACATTAAAAAAATAAGCATTGCAGTTTTACGTATAAGTACCTCATGTTTACATGTGTATAAAATGCCTCTTTAATAATCAAATTAATTATCAGATTAAAAGTTTGCGTGCCTTGACTGCCACTTTCTCTGCTTTGAGGGGTGACGACTACTAGGGCAAGTCAAACATACTTTGCACCAATGCTCGTCACGGGTGACGATTACAGGTGAAAAATTGCTACTTAAAATTTTTACTTCAGAAAGTGATAAATTTAATTTAATATGGTGTCAAGTTTTTAAAACTTTCATGGTTATAGCCTCACTCTTTCGAGTAGTCGTCAGCAAAATTAAAAATTTATATTCCTACATATTCCACCGGCAGTCAACTTAGTTTTTTTTAGAAGAATTTCTGAAGACCTTCTAGCAAGCCCTCTGTGCCTCTTTCCTTTCAAGCACGTGCTTTATTTTGCCAGATTAAGATCCAGTGAAGATGAAAAAGGGGATATCATCATATTTTCCAAACGAATATTTGTTGTACATTGGGTGACGACTACTGGTGCATTGGTGTGACGACTATAGGGGAACAGCAAAAATTAGGGTGACGACTACTGGAGCAAAGTTAAGGTTGTAAAGAGACGTAATTATATCACTATAATGCGAATTACCGAATAGATTTATGCTATTACATTATAACACGAGACCTGAAGTTGCTCATGAAGTGGAAAACGTAGGGTTGTTTCTTACACATTGATCTATACAAACTGCAAAATCCACCATAACATGTCGAGAACCTTATTACTTTTCATTACATATGTATCATTTGCCTTGTTCCAAAATAGCATAGAATATTCCAGTGATACGCGATTTAGATCCACAATATGCGTAAAATATCCCAGAATATTTGGAATCAAATGAGGATAATCCTAGGATAGTCTTTTTAGAATATTAAAAGGATATTGTGGGTTGGAATTTCAGGAATATTCTGAGAATATCTAAAAAGAATAATTGTTCTCGACATATTTGTAAGTACGAGTATTTGCAGTAATCCTGCTGTGGCTGAAAGGTGTCTGTTGAAAACACGGAGATATTTTTTTTTCCTGTGGTTGCAGGTTCTCACTTTCCCCTTTCCAGCGCGACTTTCGCACATGCGCAGAAAGAGAAAACTGTTTCTTATCGTAATCGAACATGCAATTCTGATCAAGTGTTTGCTGCTGCCATTATAATCAGATATTTTAAAAAAAAAAAAAAAAAAAAAAAAACTGGGAAATATTCTGAATGAATGGGGATTACGATCCCTACTTGACAAATAGATAAAGTTATTAGAACTCTAACCCGTAGAGTTTATGTTCTCGGGATTCGGGCAACGTATTTCTGACCTTTTCTACAATTTTAATGTAGTGTTTCCTTCAGTGGCGATTTAGTCCAGTCGTTAAGACCCAGGACATTTAACTGATCAA
This sequence comes from Lepisma saccharinum, assembly GCA_022664845.1. Classification (NCBI taxonomy): domain Eukaryota; kingdom Metazoa; phylum Arthropoda; class Insecta; order Zygentoma; family Lepismatidae; genus Lepisma; species Lepisma saccharinum. Next base: position 4,570 of record JAGDQP010058447.1, read on the forward strand.
CCTATGGTCAAATCACGCTTAAACTTTTCTTACTCTCATTATTTCTGAAAACAAAATGGTGTCTGTTCTTTTATTAACCAAATTACTCGAAGTGGCGAGGCAGCTACGGTTGTGATTTTTTTCCTGGAATTTTTCGGAAAATTTTTAATAGTACACGGCTTGAATAGGCTGTGATCAGCTAAAATACACTGAAGAAACAGAGCAAATGAACAGAGCCACTCCCCGCTACATAACTACTCATTAGTTCTACATGATTATTGTACATGTTTATACACGAGAGTGGGGGAGTGAATTTTATTTATTCCCCCTACTTTACTCCAACACAATAATTAAATTGCCTCCGGGTACATTTGTGGACACTTTTTTTTATGAAAAAAAAAAACTCTCTAAATTATTTTTCACTCGGGGAGTTCTTTTTATCTTGAATATATTTGTTTGCTTATAATTTTAATGTAATGTCTACACATGTAGTATGCGTGTATTCAAACGGGAGAGGGAGTGGTTCGTAGCTTTAATTAACCCTTTCGCTGCTAGCGAAGGGAGACGATGTTCATTAAAACGGGCATAAATATCACATGTTCAAAAACAAACATATAATAAACTGAACTTTACTATACGACGTCTGTCGTCATATTACAAACCTTTAAATAATGACTAAAATTTCACTGTGAAAAATATAGATTATTGCCAGAGTTCGTTTGGTTTTGAACTTTTTTTTAAAAAAAAAAAAAAAAAAAACTTTCATGCCCTAATTCTTTGCTGTCATGTTATTTTATCTGTGAATTTGTTGATCTTTTGCAAGCGAATTATGAAAAAGCATCAAAAGAGTGGAAAGGTTAATTACCGCAAGCGCATAATATTTCAAAAGATTAGGTTCCTTTCAATTAGTAAATTGGATTTCAGGATAATGATGAATGACGTATTAATCACAATTCAGTTTTTCTAAATCGGATATATCTCATATCAGATTTAGAGAACGGAATTAGTACATAATTATCTCTCCTGTTAAAGATTTCTCTAATACGAGTGACAGTGATGAAAGCACCGCTATGGAGTAGGGTGTTCGGTATTTTGAAATTGAATATCAAATTTCGATATTTTTAATATCGATATTTAACGTTATATCGTACTTAATATCGAATTAAAGTATCGAATCGAAATATCGAACAAAATTACGTATCAAATTATCGAACATATTATCGAATCGGAATATCGAATTCAATCTCGTATCGATGTATCGAATCAATGTAGAATAAAAAATATCGAACTCAATATCGTATCGATGTATTGAACTCAATATCGAACTCAAAATCGTATCAAAGTATCGAAGTCTATATCGAATCAAAATATCGAACTCAATATCGTATCTAACTATCGAACTTAATATCGATATACCAAATACCGATATATCGATTTTCAACAATTTGAATATCGAACTTTAAATATTTTAAAATATCGATATATCGAAAAATGGACCACGTTTAGGATAAAAGTGTGTTTGATGTAGATGAATATCATACAAACAAATTTTGACATCACCAAGTGTGGTCGTTCAGCGGAAAGTGTATTTGCGTCGCACTTGGGATATCGTGGAATCGAATCTTGTAACTGACTCTCCAAACACGAAAGCTTATGCATCATAAAGAATCTTCAGAAGTAGGTGCGTCCGTCTCTTAGCTAACTGCTAAACTGCGTACTGTATGCGGAAAGAGAAGATTGGATAAACGACGTTGTTAAACTAATCTTTGATATCTAACCTCATTTTTCTAATCTTTTTCATTGTATTTCAAAATGTGTATATGGGCCATTCTCGAGAAATTGAGCATTATGTAAAATTGCATATTTTCTTGCAAAAGATAAGCCGGAAATTACTTTATTTGCTTCTTTAAAGTCTTCTTATAATTGGGCCAGCTTTTATCAACTTTTATATTTTAATAATATTTACCGTATATCGCGTAATTTCCGCACTTTTTAAACTAAAATTGTGACGTTAAAACATGGGTGCGGACTTCGCGGGTCTTTCAAAAAGCCGCGCATATTTTCTTTTATACTTTTAATTTCTAAGTCTACTTTTTAATACTTAGTACTTTTAATTTCTCCTTGGACGAGAACGTAAAGGAATACGAACGAAAATAAACGTGCGAATGAATACTCGTAACTTGTATTTTGAAGTAGAGGAAATCTATGATTTTTACGATGCGGACATTATTCGGGTCACTATTTTCTTTTAAAAAAAAATTACCTCTAAAGTTCCGGTGCGGACATTACGTGAGCGTGGATATTACGCGAGTGTATACGGTATGTTATTTAGCTTCAAATATAGTTTAAGTCAACTCCATGGAATGAAACTCAGCTTCTTTTTCATGTTTGAGACATGTTTTAAATATTTGTTTTTAGTTTTGCAGTTAATTTTCAACAATTATCCTTCACATAATTTAATTCGAAACATGAATCATAATAAAATCCGAAGTAAACCTATTAGTTTGAAAATTTCATTTACTGAAACACATGAAAGCCGATTTTTTTTGATCAGGTACACACACTGAAAAAAAGTTGTAACAAAAATTAGGAGTTGTCAACACTGCACAACATTTTTGCATGCGCTAGACAGGACGCTACCATCTTAGTCTTGTTACAGTGGAACTAGAAGGGAGATGCTTCTATACTAGACTTATTGTTGAATAGGTGTATCTCACTTATACATCATCAACTCCATGGAACTCATAATCAAAGAATTTTATTTTAATTTCTGTTTCCTATAATCATGAGCAGACGCCAAACACTGAACACTTTATTCATGCTTCATTGGATAATTCCATTCTCACTCTAAGGAACACGACAATGAAAAATAAGTAAAAAAAAAAAAAAAATGTCAGCTCCATGGAAATGACTCTATTTTGTAAATGGAATCAATAAATAATACAGTATTGATCGCTAAGTACCTTCAATGTCTACCTATAATGCCTCCAAGATTCCTAAAAACTAAGATTTTTACAAGTTAAAATGGTTGCATTTTTTTACTATCCAAAAAGCTTTGTTTCTGGAGAACGACCCTTCCAATATATATGGGCCACGATAGCTCAACGATTAGACCGATCACCTCTGGCGCTTGGGGTCGCCAGTTCAAAACCTGCTCGTGCCATGTGAGCCTTGTGGTGGACGAACACCATGTGCGTGGGTTTTCTCAAGGTTCCCCCGTACAGTTTCCTCAAACTTTCTTCATTCTACCAATCATCATCCATGCGGCCTGAGCCAAAGTTGCCTAAAGACCTAAAAATTAAATTCAAATATATATAAATCTAACATAACTTTTCAAATCTAATCTAATCTAACTTGTAAAATGTAAAAAATTTCAAATTAATAAAAAGGGTCTAATTCTTTATAAGTACAAGGAAAAAGATAATTAAAATTACTTTTTTAAAATATACCTTTCTTTAGAAAAACAATTCATACTTAAAAAGTTAAAAAATTAAAAATATTTTGTTCATGCATGACTAAAAGGAAAAGTGTGGGGTGCGCTCTCATATACAGTTATTTATAATTCTTCAATTGACGCCCTCCATCCCTTTCCTTTTAGTCATGCGTAAACAAAATTATTTTTTACATTTTAGTACGAATTGATTTTTAAGAAAAGTATGTTTTTAGAAACTTTATTATTATTTTTTTTTTCAGTTATTTCGGTTTTCGATACTTTTTCTTAAGCTAATGTTTTCTGATCCAAATTCTAAACAAGCTGTTAAACGAAACATCGTTACGGGTTAGTATTTATTTTAGGATAACACTAAAAATATTATTAAAAAAAATATAAATACAGGGTGTTCCAAAATGATCTTTCCAACTTTGAGCGCGTATAAGTCAGAAGTGGGGATAGATAGAAAGGTGCGGTTTGCGGCATAATGTTCACGCACACCTAAAGTTGTAGTAGCCGTTTAACAGAGTGCAACGTGTGCGCCATCTGTAGCACGCAGGATATCAAAGCGATATTCCAGTTCTGCCCACGTCCGGTCTAACATGTCCTTCGTGACGTGTTTAAGTGCTGCGCCGTTGCGAGCTCGCAGTTCTTGCAGGTCCCGCACTGGCGTCTTGTAGACCACATCCTTCACAAAGCCCCAAAGAAAAAAAATCTAGTGGTGTTATGTCCGGAGACTTTGGGGGACAGGCAATGTGTCCTCCTCGACCAATCCAGCGATCTGGAAATGTGTCGTCCAAAGCCCTCTTAACGATCGCGGCCCAGTGAGGAGGGGCACCGTACTGCTGCAGCACAATGTTAGGTTGCAGGTGTTTGACCTGTGGAAATGCAAATTGTTCCATCATGTCCAGATAAACAGTCGCGGTGATTGACGCCTCTGTAAAGAAAAACTGACCCACCACAGGGTCTCACCTGTAAAGACAAAAACGAAAGCAAAAGAAATTAGAGAAGAGAGATTTGTTGGAATTGTGGGTATAGAACAAAACTTTAGGTGTGTGTAAACATCTATCCCTATCTATCCCTATTTCTGCCTTATACGCGATCAAAGTTGGAGAGATCATTTTGGAACACCCGGTATATAGAAATATATGAAAGTAACAATGGAATATTGTATTGTCACCCAACTTACTTCGCTGTGCAAAATTTCATCATCCTATGACGTCGGGAAATGCGTTAAATTGAAGTTGCAAGGTTTGAGGACACCACCAACCATTGTGAACTAAAGAAAATAATGTAAAACAAGGAAAGTTATTATTTTAAAGTTGAAAAAAGATATATCACCTTGTCAAGAATCTTACATTGGTATCCTTGCCAGCAGTCCACCACTCTATCCATCACACCAAGCTGCCAATCTAAAAACTGTTTTGCATGGTGTTTTGGTAACATATAGTTACGCGGGACACCAAAAGATGGCAGTACGATGGTGACATAGGTACGTGAGACACCAAAAGATGGCAGTACGATGGTAGCATATAGTTAGTTAACTGGGACACCAAAAGATGGCAGTACATAGTACAGGAATTTATTTCGACATTCAAGCAGTCTACTCCAGACTGAGGTATATTTTGGAAAACCAGATAAATGTCAAAATAATACGCACTTTCATACAGCAGTCAGGTAAGGAAGGAATACCTAAGAAAAAATAAAAAATAAAGAAAGCATGGGGGCTTTTGTAGAAAATAATTTAATTCAAAAAATGCAGGCGTTCCAACTACGAGCCCAAACTCTTAATTTCGAAATAGTAAATTAATCGAAAATTTCTCGACAAATCAGAGCAAGAGAGTAAAAGTACGTTGTTGAGCAGCAATAAGATGGTTATTACAAGTTAATATGTAAGCCAGTGAGTTGGCCATGCTGCCTACCTGGGGTAAAATATAATTCATTCAAATGACACTACGACATGACTAGAGAATAGAGAAGACTTTATAATGAAGAAGTCCACAGACTGCAGGACTCACATTGTAAGAATAATGAAGTCACGACAGTTAAGATAAGCTGATCATGTAGCTCGAATGGAGGATAAATGATTATATTCTAACTTGGTTGGAAAACTTGAGGGGCAAAAGGAGATTGTAAAGATCAAGCGAGGTAATTGGGAGGACAATATTCTAAAAGACACCTTCGAGAGGTAGGTGTTTGTCAAGAAAATTGGCTTGATCTGGCCCAGGATACAATCCAAAGACGAACAGGATACAATCCAAAGGGATCTCTAAGTTATTCAATTAGTTAGTTTAATCTATGTTGCTAAACTGATATGCCTTTCGGTAAGCATAGGTTAACAAGAAGTTTGTTGGTTTCATATGTAAGTACGAACTCTATTAATACTTTACCAGACCACTCATCCACTTGGGTGCGCCACTTGGTGACTAGAAAATTCAGCCCACTCATAAAACAGAGAAATGTTTGAAAATTAGACTCTTTGTGTATGTGAACATAATGGTCAGTGAATTCTTTCTTTCTCTCTCTCTCTCTCTTTCTCTTGCTCCATATGTGTATGTGTGTGTGTGTGTGTGTGTATGTGGTAGAATGGGAGTGGCTGTTGGTAGAATGTCATTTGGTAGTCTCTCGCCACCCGCAAAGGATTAATTTCACTTCCATGTTTACTCTTTACTTTGCAAAGCCTACGTTTTCATGCACGTAGTGGAAAATCGGAAATGGAATATATGTATATGTGTGTGCGTGTGTGTGCTTGAAAGTAAATAAAAAAAAAAGAGAGTTGGCATAGAGAATGTGGAACAGAGGAACGAGTGAAGCACTGTCATCAAAAGAACAAAAGGTGAATTTCACGCAGAACCTCCCATTAACAACAAAAAGCAAGAAATGTTTCCATTTACAATGTTGCCAAATACAGATTTTTAAATATATTTACAAATAACAATTCTCTAAAAAACAAAGAAGAATAAACTTTGTCAGGTTTCATTGGTATTTCGAGCTATAGAAAATGCATTTATTTCCAGTGGGACTGATTTATTATTTTGGAGTGTTGCGTTAAAACAAGAACTGCGCAATCTAGGGCCATTAGTTCGAGTCTCCCTCAAAGAATATATATTTTTTTTTAAGCTGGTCTCCTTGATTGTATATTCTGAAGTGTGAAGTTAGCACTCAACAATATCTAGAATTGAATTCACGTGAATTGAGTTCATTTATGGACTTTAGCCATCTTTGAATAAGGTAGGGGAGAGAGAGAGGATGAGGAAGGTAGTTGCCAGGGTGTCATCTACAGTGAAAGTTCGCTTGGATATGCGCAATAAAGTTAATATAATATATATATATAAAAATAATAAATCACACAGCCATATTCAATCTACTAGTGGATGAGGCCTCTCCGCGAAGGGAGGAGTTGGTCTACTGCTCCCACGCTGACCAGACGGGTTGGGAGAGAAGAGCCGAAGCTCTCACTGTGATCGCCACTGTCTTTTATTCACAGCAGCTCCCCAATTGTCCTCACGATGCTGGGTCAACACCGAAATTTTTGAGTCCCCACCGGGAATCGAACCCGGGACCGCTCGCACTGAAGTAGAGCGCGCTACCGACTAGGCTACGCAGGAGCTCAATATATATATATACATACTACACTTTACTACTGACAATAACTACCTGAATGGTGGCATAAACCGGGATATAAAATCTTCAGCGTTCGGCTAATTTATCATAAATTTTGCATCCCCGTGATTGTTATGTACAGACAATCTTTAAAGTTATCTTAAGATTAACAGCTTGTTTCATCATTCCTTGGGGTTTCTGGTTCGACTCCATTTCGGCCATACTCAATGCCTCATTTAACATCGAGTTGTGTATGGTCGCTAAGTTGATTGGAAACTGATAATTTGCTTTATTGTTGGAACGAATTTATCGATATTCGGTTTAAAACCAACTTTCTCTTTAAAGAGGAAATAGAAAAAAGCGCCTGGGTATGATCTGGCTTTGAATAGACTATCAAGAACTAAAAATTTTCGTAATTGATCTCTTTTGTATGCCAATATTAAATATTTACAAGTAATTAAAAGAAAATAAAGTTATTAAGAACATCGTAATTTATATTAAGATAGAAAATAGTTGTGAACCTAATACACTAAGGCCATCTAGGAGTAATTTCATAACCTTTCTTGTAACTGAAAACGCAGTATTGTAAAGCGGGTTTGCAGGGAAAAGAACTTTATCAATTGGCACAGTTGAAAGGGGCTTCCATAATCTTGTTTTATTTCCATAATCATATTCAACCGTTTTCTATCCACTGCTGGATGAAGGCCCTCCCACTTTTCTTTCCACATATCTCGGTCTTCTGCTATCCTCATCCATCCATGTAGCGGAAGTCTACTGAAATAAGGATGTTGCGACTGAAATAGTTGAAAAAAAAATAAAACAGCGGATGTAAAGTTGCCCTCAAACGAAGAGAAAAGGCCTTAGTAACAGTAGGCAAATGCGGAGATGGTACCTTCAAGTCCTGTCTGACTCCTTCCCCTAGACTTTCCTCTACCTATCCTGGCCTGATCCATAGACGCCTAAAACCGTCATA
>JAGDQP010058448.1:0-12554 GCA_022664845.1 Lepisma saccharinum
CTTTCTGGTACCTGCTATCTCCTTGGCTGTTTCTCTTATTATCTCAGTCAGTATTTTATTTCTGCTATCGATGTCTTCTTCATCCTCTAACTCTTCCAAGGCGCTGAATCTGTTGCTTAGTTCTATCTCGAATGTCTGTCTGTGTTTTCCAAGATTTTCCAGATCTAAAACTGACGGTTTTCCTCTGATAAGCTTGTTTATCTCTAGTCTAGTATTTAGTTTGAGCTTACATTTAACCATCCTATGATCACTCGAGATTTTGAAACTGTTGAGAACAGACACGTCTTGCAGAATATCCGTTATTTGGTAAAACGTAGTCTATTTCGTTTTTGGTCCCATTTGGGCCTTTCCATGTCCACTTCCTCTGGGGCGGTTTCTTGAAAAATGTATTAGAAATCAACAGTCTGTTGGCTTCTGAGAATTTCACTAACTTCTCTCGTCTCTTGTTTCCTTTGCCAAATCCAAAGTTTCTTAATTTCGTGTCACTACTCTGCTTGGTTCCTACTTTCGCATTGAAGTCTCCCATTACAATTGTGTAATGCGATTTACTACTATCCAAAATCTTCTGTATCTCCTCGTATAGGTCTTCGACTTCCTCCTCCGGGTTCGAGGTTGTTGGAGCATACACTTGTATGATTTCCATACTCTATCTGTTGGTTTATCTTTATTACTACCCGTGCGATTCTATCTGAAAGTCCTTCAATTTCTGTGATCCGTGCCTTCAGGTATTTATTAATTATAAAGTCAACGCCTGTCGCTTTTCCATTTCCTGTTCCTTTGAAGTAGAACGTGTGCCCTGACGGTAGTTAAAATTGTTCTTCATTCTTCCTCCACACTTCTGATAGTCCTATGATGTACCATTTAATCCTCTTAAGTTCATTCTGCAGTTCTTCTAATTTGTCCTCTCCTGCAAGTGACTGACAGTTGAGGGTCGCCACGTATAGGTCCGTTCGAGTTGCACTGTCGGTGTCCTGACAGCCTACAGTCCAAACCCGGGCATTTTGACCCTCTGACTTCCCGCAGGACTGACCGCTGCCTTTGCCAGCTGCATTCCGTCCTCCGGGCAATGAGGTCCTCCAAGACTGTTTCCTTGGTTGTACCATCATATGTAAAGATAGGAGGAGTGCTGACATTTGACTCACCACTCTGTCAGCTATTGTGGGGTGGTGAGCAGCCCATCCATGTTCGTTCGCCAAGCAGTTGCTTGGGTACTAACAAGCTCCACGACGTGAACGTATGGATTGGACATTAGGCGTCTACCCCGGTCGGTTCCCTTAAGCCTTAGCAACAGGAATTAAGGGGTCTCCTCCCAGTTAGTGGCAGAAGCCTTTTGGGGCGACACTCCCGGTTTATATATATATATATATATATATATGTGTGTGTGTGTTTGTGTGTATATAAGGATTTTATATTAAAATATCCCTATGAATAGTAAGAAGATACTTTACACGTTTGTATCGTAAAATTAAATAAATGTAGCCCTATATCAGTTCATAGTGAATGTTTGAACTGCACAAAGATTTGCAAATATAGGTTTATGAATCTGATACTTCTTATGGGTTTGTAATTGTAGCTGTTGTTTTTTAATTCTTTTGTTAATTGAAAAGATAATAATTGTGTATAAGAAATTTGTATATTCACTGTAAATTCTGTAAATTGAATATGTATTGTAATTACTAATTGTCATTTTTGTTGGTTTAAAGTACAAATAAATAAAGCACTAACCATGAATCAAGCAAGCCACTAAGTCTAGAATCCTAATAAATAATACAGTCTCCACCATTTTGCACGACTGTCTATGATTGTTCAGGATCCACCGCGGTGATTCAGTGGTAGAGCGTTCACCTCTGGTGTGTACGGTTTTCGGATCAATCCCTGCTTCTTTGAAGTGGACTTTGTGGTAGACAAACACCGTACGTGGGGGTTTTCGGGGGCTCTCCAGGTTCCACCAACTCACTTCATTCCACCTATTTTCGATTAACCCTGGGTCGAAAGGCCTTAATAAAATTCAAAATATGTATAATTTTATTATATTTTATAAACATAATTATATTCAGGGTTACTGGTAATTCCTCGTATTCCTTTGAAGATCTGACAACACGGGTAATTAGTGATAAATTGAGTCATAACAAAATAGGTAATCAGTTATACTTAGTATATTTGGTATTTACTCGTCAGTGCAAATTATAGGGAATGTTACTAAAGTAAAATACTTTCAGAAACATCAATACGGAAAAGATAAGGGTGAAAAAGGTCGATGAATAGCAACAAGTTCAGATTATGTTATTAACAAACCATGAGGATATATGCCAAGTATACAAATAGTCTCAAGATTTGCGCTACTTCATGTTAATTTTATCTGAGGTATGGAAATCTGTACGAAAGTGCTATAAGAAGGTATGTATGTACTCATTACCCGCTCTAGCATTGTTCTTCTTTTGCTCGAATTCAGAAAGTTGTTTTCTAAATTTCCATTCCTCAGGCAAAATTCCATAAAACATCGCAGATTTTAATATTATTTGAACATTCCACGTCTTCTCACAGTTTGTTTATAACTTCACATGACGCTGCCATCCATTTGTAATTTATTGCTAGCCATCACACTTTTTTCCCCTTATTTCCCTTACATTTACACTTTTGAGATTAAAATTCCTGTCGTTTATACTGAAGAATAAATACCCTAGGAAGCATATTTCTCCGAAAACCCTGAAATACACACTTCGAAAACTATAGATTTTTGCAAAACACATATTGTGGTTAATTTAAATTCGCCGTGCTATTACCTCTTCAAATCAATACGTCGTATTTCCAGTATCTCTGCATAATATTTTAAAATATTAACATCTGCTAATTAATTGATTCGTTGATAAATTATAATACCGTACTTTATAATGTTTACGACATGTGATACCGTAAACCTAATAGAAACGTAATGACACTTTGTTGTGCCAAGTTTACCTGTTACCTCCCATACAATTCTTTTTATCATTTACCAAGTTTACCGTCGCCAATTTTACCAGAATTGTGTCATGCGTCACGTTTTCCTCGGTAAGTAAAAATCAAGGCTAATGCGGCACGTTTGCCATCAACATTTTTGCTACAACTCTGTAACACACTTCGTGCGTTATGTTTATCACAAACAAAAAACAAGGCTAGCACATCTTTCACATAGCGTGATGTCTGGTATATTATCTTCAAAACTTGATTAAATAGCACATGTCAGCGTTTCTTAATCTTTTTCACCCTACGACCCCCTTTTACCATGTCTTCTAACCGGCACACCACCGTTTACCATGTCTTCTAATCGGCGACCCACGATTAATTGATTTTGTTTAATATTTGCTTTTCATTTCGAAACATGACAGTTGATTTGCTGTATTTTATAATATATATCCTAATTATTTTATCCAAAAACTGTTCAACAAATTATATTACACATATCGTTAGTAATTATGAAAAGAGCAAACAAAATACCAAAATTTTCTTTGAAATTTATTAGCTTAAATCTGCAAAACCCTGTTTAAATTAATTTTTCACCTCCACTCGCGACCCCTTTGAACACAGCCCGCGACCCACCTGGTGGTCGCGACCTCCACGTTGAGAAACCTAGGTCTATGCTAATAACAAGTGTCTGCACTTCATGATTCGAGGTAAAGAGCTGAAACACCAATTTTATTATTATCTCTCTGCTTTTCGTTTTATCATAGATTGTGTGACCCGTCACAATATGCAGTGACATTGTTTCCCTGCCGTTATGCTTTTAATAGTACCTAATTAAGAAAATTTAATTTATTTTTAACATCTTACAATTTACAATAAATGGTTCATTTTTATCTAGCAATTATGTTCACCATAATCATTCTGATCTTCGTCGTAACCTGACTCACTTTGACTATACAGGTGTTTCCGCCATATTGGAAAATGGAGCCTACCGGAAATACTGTATACTTCAATTACAATTACTTCTAATAGGAGGGAATAGATGGCGAAAGGCTTTGTAAAGCGAGTGTCTGGGAAATTATATGTTCTACGGGATATTTAAAGAGATAGACACATTGATGTCTTATATATATATTTGACGTAATTTAGTAATAATTTGTTGCTAAAGTTAGTATTTTTGTTATAGTTGGCAACTAGTAAAATCCTGAAATTCTTCGGAATTAACTGCTTTGTTTCTATGTTGACGTTTCTTGGAATTGATCTCATTACTTAGAACTATGTTTCTCCTCAGAAAGCGTTAGAAGAAATAAATTTGCAAGTGGCTAGTTAAATATTTGAACAAATTAGTTTTCAACTGTTTCTCGCTAATATCTAATCTACTCACATCCTTGATTTTTTTTTCTTTTTGGGGTCATGAGAAGGGAAAATGAAATACGTAATACTATCTATATATATAAAAAATTCTATCTTAAGTAATTTCACGTATTTTAATTAAGGATATGAAGAACAAGGATGAAAAAAAAATCAACAAATGAAGAAAATGAACATATTGATCATGTAGGTAAATTTGTCTTTCATTGCACAACTTTGTCAATATTTAATTTTACAGGAGTTAAGCAGATCAGCAGCTGATGTACACATTCATATAATCATACGGTAAAGAAGAGACACCGGAGAAGAAAAAGGAAGATGAAAGGTAACTATACAAATTTTGTCGAGTAAACGTTGAAGGTAATTTCATATCCTAATGTTTGAGATAAACAGAAAGGTTACCACCGTGTAATAAGGAAAAGTATATGCGAGTGAGTATGTTGAAGCACAGAGGCAAGGTTTTTGGAATAGAAGAAAATAATGTTTTTTTGAACAATGTGTTTCTTTTTACTGCTGTATGTTGTTACTAATATGATTAAAATGTTGAGATAATTAACATACGTATATCCGTTTCACAGCTACAATAACAGATAAAAGGAGTTCCGACAAATCTCTGCTGTAATTTTAACTACCATGGATATCCCTAATATATCACAGACGTAATATACAAGTATAGGTTGTATTTCTTTATACCCTAATTCTGGAGGACTGGAAATAATTAGCATTATCTGTCCTGCATGAAACCCAATGACCCGATATGACTTTCGACTGGCAGAGAATTTAATTCGATAAGCTAAATAACTGAATCGTACCTACTTCCCAAACTCACAAAAATTACTCTATTCAAGTGAATTAATTCTATATTAGAATCGCAACTAAATACAGTAGCAAGAGACGCGATATGACAGATATAAAATAAGAAAAATAGAAAATTAGAGAAGTAAGAAACGTATATGATCTCTAAATATAGACTTTATCCCCTAAATATAGACTTGACCAAAACGTAATCAGTAAGAGCAAAAGTTACTACGAACCGCAAATTTAGACTAAAGAATAGAACAATTCCAAAATGGAACAAACTTACGAACTCGGTCCAACGCAGGTAAATATAGGGTCGCCAGATTTTGTAAATAAAAGAACGGAACATTTCAGACATCATCCATATCATATAATATAAGTTACCAATTAAGATACTTTTTTTTAAAAAAAAATGCTTATGAATGAGTGATCGAAAGCAATATATGCATACTTTTGATTCACTTTTTCCTTTTATTTATTCTGTTTAAAATGCATCAGCTTAAGTTTAATTAAATATACATAAGTCTTTTTTTTAATTTGAAGTAGAAAAACGTACGAAATGAAGAAAATTTCGGAAAGGTTCCAAATAAGAGATACTTGTGCTTTTATCAAATGACTCTGGTAAAATTAGAAAAGTACAGAAGTTAATGTTATAGGTCAACTGAAACACCGAATGAAAGCTATATGTAGGTTAACAATTACCTTAGAATATTAACATTTCTCAAATTTAAGAAATATATGTGTTAAAATATATAAAAAAAATATATGTGCAATCACACAAGCTGGACAAGTGATTAAAGCTTACATTCTAACATTTTAGGTTGTGCAGCTAATTAATCCATGGGATTCCAAACTTTGTTTTATATTTAGTTTACATAGTTATAAACAGATACAATTACTTATTACGAAACCTTAGGTGACTCTTATTGGAGTCTCCTTGCTTTAGATTAATATGGTTCTCTCAGCTAAAAGGAAAGTCATATGAAATTCAAATGTAAGAATAACATATTCTATGCTTTATCGTTGTTACCATACAGGAAACAATCTTGTTATTCAAACTTTGATCTCCATTTTATTTCCCCTTTAATTACAACCAAAATAAAAAAAAATGTAGGCTGCACTAACAAGAAAAATGTACTCTCCACAAGCTACAGTAATTAACAACTCACGGCTCACTACAAACAACACAATGTCATGTGACCACATGCAGTTCTTGTCTTCTCCGTTGCTCTTATCACATAGTGTCACATAACTATGTAAATAATAAGGTATCTCTAATTAGGCATCTACCCCTTATTTGGTGATTTTGCCTGACATGTACAGGGCGTCCGAAAACATTTTTCCTGATTATAAATTTAATTTATGAATATATCCGCTATATGTAAGGTAGAGATGTGAAACTGATGCCGAAATAGTAGAAAACCAACCAAATGTTTTGCACGTTTCAGCCAAGTGGATGTCCTGTAGCAATTACAGTGTGTAGGAAACAGGAAATGTTCACAAATCGAAAAATTATCTGACCATTCATTTTCATTGAGGACACTATTACATCTACAGTGTATCTTGACATGTTGCAGTTGTTTGCTGTTCCTCATTTGCTGGAGTGTCACTCAGAAGTTATTTTTCAATACAGTGCACTGCCTTATTGGGTGTGGAGGTTCGTGCCTATCTTGGTACAAACTTCCCTGAGTCGGTCATGATGTCCCAGCAGCTTGACCTCTACGCTCTCCTTACATAACCTCATTAGATTTTTTCTATGAGGTTATGCCAAAGACAATGTCTACAGAACTCCTGCATAAAATCTTGCAACTCTGCAACAACGGATATCCGTAGTCATTGCAAAGATTCCTTCTACGCTGTTGGCTAATATATGGACAGAAATTGGATATAGAATATATGTGCTATCAAGTGTGCTCACGTGCAGACTTACTAATGTGATTTCCTGTTACCCACTAAATTTAGTTAGTTTTCCAATATTTTGGCACCAGTTTCACCTCTCTGTCATTTTTACGGCCAAAAATAAATCCAGTTTATAATAAGCTAAAGAATTTTCGGACACCAATAGGCTTCAGGAGGTGATTTCTTACATCCAAATTTTCTAAATCTGCAATGTTTAAGAGGTATAGTCTGCCGAAAGAGTGCGAAAATGAAGTGTAGAGCTTCATTTTTCTTTCACCGCGAACAGTAGAGCTGATGAGGCACGATACCATCATAGACTTTAAGCTTGCTCTATTTGAAAATAGATGTTCCAAAATTGTGTGATAGATGCGCAAGGGATTCCTCAAACGAAGTAGTTAATTCCCCAATTTTTACTGAAGAAGAAGTAATTTGAAATGAGCATGAATTAAATGATTTCTTGTCTGAGCAAAGATGACATATGTCATCACCGGTATCCAACTGGGGAAGATATTCAATGCATTTGATAACAAACACAATATTTTATGAAAGGAAATTCTTAGTCCTGATTGTTATGCAACTCACATTTTCGCAACAAGGCTATGAATAAATTTAGTCACACAGACGAGACAAACAAAAACCGGGACAAACGAGCGTCCCGAAAGCATTTTTCGGGACAGTTGATCTTTACTTGAAAACCGGGACTGTCAAGAAAAACCGGCACGTCTGGCAACCCAAGGTAAATATGAATTCGTCAAACTAATTCTGAGTTTCAGATAATTACGATGGTTAACTCGCTTCAAAAGGCGAATTATTATCGGTACTGTTACGATATTCCTAATCTTACACTTATATTTCAGAATATCACAGGTCATACGTAGTATTATAGTAATTGAACAATTCAACGGACATATTTACTACTCCACCACTTGGATACTAGTACTCGTTCTGACGACAATATTATGCGTAAAGATACACGATGACGACACAAAATCATGTCATTAGGATACTAAAGGTTGAAAGCATGAAATTATCAATTATTAACACAATTATTAGCAGTATGTAAGCTTTATTCAGCGTTATTAGAATTGAAACTTAATTCCCTTTATGTTCTGCTAGTTGTGCAAATTATAAACAAACCACTGTTGTATAAAAATATTAGGTAGATTTACATAAGGAATTCAGAGAATCTTATAGTTGACATAACCTAACTTTAACCAACCTAAAAGAAACTAACATTGATTTATCTAGCATAACTTTATCGATCACATAACGCATTTTTCGTCATTAACTGAACTTCATTAATCAATAATTACTTGAAAGTTCATGTATAATTTTTGGACGAGTTAGTTTTCTTAATGAAAGGGAAACCGATCTCACATTTTCTAATACAGAAATATTGTCCAAGTGTTAGATGAGAGATGTACAAACCGCACCGTTTTAAGATGAGTTGAATAGTGCTAAGGACAAAAGGAAAGAACGATGATTGGCAATATATTAGAGTAGCTCATTAAGTTACCATTTGGTGACAGGAGAATGTAAATATGATTGTTTTAATTGATTATTTATTTAATATATAGTCGTTACAAAGCCCCTGTTCTTCTATAAGAGTAAATCATTGGTGGAAACTCACTGCCGTTTTTGTTTTCTTTTGTTTGGTGATGTTGAAAAGAAAATTACAACTGTTTGAACAAATTTACAACCAAAATCATCTCATCGGTCTCGCTTTTCTTTTTACTTGTTATCGTAATTAACGGAATGCAACTGACAACAAAAGCGGTCAGTCCTGCTTTAAGTCAGAGGATCCAAATGACCGAGTGTAGACTGTAGACTGCAAGGAAACCGACACTGCAACTAGAACGGAACTATACGTGGTGACTCAGAAATGTCAGTCACTTGCAGAAGAGAACAATTTAGATGAATTGTAGAGTGAACTTACAAGGATTAAGTGGGGCATCATAGGTCTATCAGAAGTGAGGAGGAAGAATGAAAAACAGTTGGAACTACCTTCAGAGGATAAGTTCTACTTTAAACAAACAAACAATAGAAAACCGACAGGCATTTGCTTCATAATAAATAAAGACCTGAAGACATAGATCACAGAAATTGAAGAAACTTCAGATAAAATTGGTAAATATAAACAAGATTTATAATATGGAAATTATACAGGTACGTATATGCTGCAGCAACGTCACATTTGGAGGATGAAGTCAAAAACCTATACGAGGAGATACAGAAGATTTTTAATAACAGCAAATCACATTATAAAATGATGATGGGAAACTTCAATGTAAAATTAGAAACTAAGCAGTGCAGTGACACAAGAGTGGGAAACCGAGCTGCCGTATCTCAATGGCAGAGCGTTGGCTTAGTCTTCAGGAGGTCCTGGGTTCGATTCCAGCGGCCGAACATCCAGACTTACGTTTTCCACGGGTTTTCCTCAGTCACACCAGGCAAATGCCGGGATGCCACCTTTAAGATAGGCCCTGGTCGACACCTTCCGAAATCCTTTACCCTCCATCATCCCGGCCTGAGTCTTAGATGCTTAAAGGTTATAAATAAAATTCAAATTCAATGGGAATGGGAAACTTTGAATTTGGCAAACGAAACAAGCAAGGAATGATATTTTCCGTAAACATCTGCTAACACAAATGTTGGTATGCACCGCAGTACAAAAATGGTCTCTATTTATAATTCGGTTGGTATAAAAGTAAAAGGATGCCCCTTTCAACTACTTTATGAGATATAAGTGTATAAATGATTTCAAATGCATTATGCACTAAAACTTGTTTGAATAAACTTTGAACTATTTTGGATAAACACGAAGTATATGATCCTACTCTTTGATATTTGTAGAGGTGCCCCCCTAAACAAATATCAGGGCCCCCTGCGACAATATTTCTGGCTACCCCACTGAAGTAATACCAGTTTACCTCGTATTTAATGCACGTCCTGAGCTAAATATTTTAAAGTAACCAAGCATTCAAACTCAAGCATTTAGAAAAGTTATTTCAGAACGAATTTTTCCTTGTTTATTTAAGTCATGAATTTTGTTGGTAGATAGATAAAATGAATTGTATGGGCGGTAACAGCACTGTTGGAATTATGTTGGTGATCACAGTTCTAACTATTAGCTACTCATTATCGTTGCTATTTTATTCTCTTTTCTCTATCTCTTTTTCATTTAATGTACTGATGTTATATTTTCACAATGATTAAAATTGCATAACGTATCCATTGACTGCTTTGTAAATAATGGTATAACAGAGAACCAAGAAAACCGTTACTGCATTCCAATGTGACGCTACAAATAAAAATGTTTACCCATTTCTAACGAATAGAGAAGTGATTAAATACAAATATAATATGCTGTTTGATAAAAAAAAAAAAAAACTAAATGCATGTACACACTTCCTATTCCCCCTTTTTAAAGCAATAGTATGAAGTGAAGTTGTCATTGATGCATATGGGATGAGTTTGTTATTTCATTAAGAGTAATTTTCTGACAAAAAAGTAGAAACTGAAAAAAGAAGCAACAGAATGGGAAAACAGCTCAAACTAATCTCAAGCAGGAACTAGTAAGAGAGAGAGAGAGAGCTTGAATAAGTGTTGTAATTATTTGTATTGAGCAGTATAATATTAACATTTTTCATTAATTGAGCAAAACAACTTTAAGTGCAGTATCATTAGTGCCGTCTGCAATCTTTTTTATATTTTGTGTAGGTCTTACACTTCCTTAAAATAAGTCAGAGTTTAATCACTGCTAAGCGTTCTGAGTAAGCACCACGAGTTTCTGCAAGTAAATCTGAATTATTAATGAGAGGTTCTGCTAGCGTAGAAATAAATAAAAATATATCGATAGCTTAGCTAGAAATCTAGTCTTCTCCGGGAAAATCTATTTTCCTAACCAACACAGCTACAGGAAAACTCATTAGTTATTAAAAACATTTTATGCTCAAGCGAATAAGCCTGATGGTATTGGCACATATTTTGAACCTAATCTGTAGGCGAAGTGTGTATATCTTGCCGTTTAAGGGGGGATGTCTGTGTTTGGAGCCAAAATTTTCGATTTTTTAAAAGTAACATTTTCAGAATCTACGGTGTTTGAGGTATCATTACTGCAAGTTTCATGTCCCTACGACATTAGGATCCCTTCGAAAAATACAAATTATTGTATACTTCCGTTGAATTTTCAGGTTTAATATATACAAAGTTTGCATTTTCGACGTTCGTTTCACTTTGATAGTTCCACTTTTTCTGTAATGATGTAGCAAATATGTTCTAGTTCTGTCGTTCCAAAAAGAACACACTTATTATTGTGCTTTGTGCTTACTGTTGTTCATTACTCTTCGATCACAATTCATTGTTTTCAGGTATTATTAGTCTGTATTAGTAAGCTGCGCGCCAGAGTTGTATGGAAGCAGACAGCCCAATAAGCACGTGGAAATAGTGGTTTTGTTTGGTAGCAATAATTATTTTTTTAAATGGGAAGATGTAACGGTGTTTCGAAAAAAACGTACGTTCCATGGCAATAAATATACAAGCTTGGCAACTGATAATGATCCAAAGGTAAACAAGCTGCGTGGCTAATTTCAGTGGAATGTGAGTGCAGGTAATAGTGCTTCAAAGCCGAAGATATGTGTTTCAGCTACTGACCTTCCAATAAAACCTGTCTATAGAGCTTTGGTGGATTCCTGCCTTTTGGAAAAATGTTTTCATGGGAAAACACAGAACCCCAATGAAAGTTTCAATGCACTGATATGGCAACGATGTCCAAAGAGCTACGTTTGCAGTTTCCAAAATCATACAAATTGCAGTGTATGATACTGTTCTATGTTTCGATAGTGACCGTGAAGCAAGGTTTAGTGTTCTCGAAAGGATGGGAATTTTAAGCGGTGAATACACCTCCAAACTACTGAAAGACATGGACAGATAGCGAATAGCAAAATCTGAGTTTGCAAGGAATCAAGGAATCAAGAATGAAGAAAAGAAGTTGTACGAAGGATGAAGAAGACCGAGCCGAAGACGAAGAATGTGGTATGGTGCTTTCGGAATGTTGTGATCTGCCCTCATTGATGAAAATTCGTTGCGAATTTTCGCGCTTTAAATTCTCGAAAGTGAATTTTTGGACATAGATGTACCATTTTATCGGAATCTATTAACACTAAAGTAACAAAATGTTTCAGAAATCTTACTTCTATGTACACGTATTTACTAAACTAGAATCATAGTATAGTTCATCTATTTTCCTGTGTTACCCTATGGTGTATATTTAAAACCACATTATTAAAATTACTCGATTTAAAAATAAAAGATTATTAGCTTTATATGTAACCTAAAGAAATAATCCTAGTTCAGTAGCATTACCAGCAAGTGTAGAGTGCGTGGTATAAAAATAAAAAAAAAAACATATCTTCAATAGTTTCCAAGAAAAAGGTACAAACGTATTTAGAGCTGTGCAAAAAAATTGAGCCCACGCTATATGCGTAAAAAGCAAGGTAGAGGGAAAGAAATTAACACAGACGTGCTGAACTTTTATACACATCTCT
>JAGDQP010058449.1:0-12554 GCA_022664845.1 Lepisma saccharinum
TCTCTCTCTCTCTCTCTCTCTCTTTCTTTCTCTTTCTCTGTGTTTGTGAGAATAAATCATTTACAATGCCACCTTCCATTCATATGATGTTATTACAGCAAGATCAACAAACCTACGCCTAAAGACCATAAATAAATAAATTCTTAAAAAATGTATTATCTTTCACTGTTTCTGGAGTATGATGTCAAATTTTAAAATGTAATAAAGTTATATAAAATGTACTTAATTAAATCTTGTGAGTCAATTGGATCCTGATGCTTTGTTAAGTTCCATTTCGATATTGTGCGTTGGCAACACTCGTCCTCTCTCTCAAGCCAGCGACTGAGTCACTGTTGACTATATCAGCGCCACCACGTAAACAGCGGCACTGCCATTTGCAACGGGTATTATACTAGTTTTTGTGTCTTGTACCGTAATATAATTTCCTCTAGTATGACTAGCTTTTATCATAACATTATTTCCATTGCTATGACCTTCCACCTTGTTTAGTATAGTGTTGGTGTGCGTGAGCATATTACCCCACGACGGTGGTCGTTTTACCCCGATGGTGGGATACTATGCCCATATCGCTCTTACTTTACAAACATCAGTGTATCTCCTACAATATATAATAATATATAATCTAGCGTCCAGGCAGAAATACTGAAAGATGTACCTCGCATTTGGTATGCTCTTTTTTCCTTGTAGATTTCCATTCATAGTCATAAATAAGAAACATATAAAAAAATCCCTTTCGGTAGGCCTACAGGCTGAGGTAGATTTCGAAGTTTCGCTGGGAGCCGGGGCTCGTCCCCCAACTTCAGTGCTTTTGAGAGGATGTGCCTCCTTTATCTTAACCAAAATCTTCCTGCAGCACTACACCACCACGGAGTACATCTTCACCCTCCCACGGTTGGCTGCGCCCCCAAAGGGAAGATTTGCCCCATTTATTGTAACCTACTCTTGGTCATACACCTTCAAAGAAAATTTCGTTTCTCTACCTTCAATGATTTGGAAATTGGGTTTTTGGGGCGGCCACTTTGGATCCAAGTTGACGATTTTTTGAAAGTTTTCTTATTTTGTCGTGACCTACTTGTGATAGTACAACTTCAAGTAAAATTTCATTTATCCAGCTCAAACGGTGTGCAAAATGGGATTTTGGGCGGTCATGTTGGATCCAAGATGGCGACTTTTCCCAAATGTTGTGATATTTCCCTAAGCTACTCGTCATAATGCACCTTTATGCCAAATTTCGTATCTCTAGCTCAAACGGTGTGGAAAATGGATTTTAGGTCCGCCATTTTGGATCCAAGATGTCGTCTTTGAACTCATTAGGTAACATTTTCATAATCAAAAAGTGATGTTGTACCTTTATGCCAAATTTGATTTCAATAGCCCCAGCGGTTTAGGCTGTGTATATACAACAATGGGTTCGGCGGCCATTTTGGATCCAAGATGGCGACCGATTTTGCTCATTAACGAACTTAACCGAGCTATTAAGCCTAGAAACAACATATAAAAATTTGGTTCAAATATCTTCAAAATTATGGCCGCTAGCGTGTTAATATATATATATATAAATATACACTTTCATATCGTACCGATCTTAATAGGTATATTTTCTTCGAAATCTACCTAAAAAGTGGGCATTTCATCCCCGATGACTCTACTTGTTCTTGCATCACTAACTACTGAAAGCACAGTTAAAATCACATCCATGCCCGAAGTAGGATTCGAACCCACGATCCTTGGGCCGTCAGACTAGCGCTCTAGCGAGCACGACCACCGGGATCGACCCAATTGAGCCACCGCGGCCCAGTTGGATCTGAAGTATTTGTAGTTGAAATTCTGTGAACATTTAGTGCGTACGTATACAGTATTTAGTGAGTGATGTTTAGCTCTTACCAAGTGCTGTTCCTAGAAATATCCAGTCTTGCTTTCAAATTTCATTACCACTTATAGCAAATTCCTTGTTGTTATTTCCTACGTTATACCATGGGACTGTTAAATATGGACAGGATAATTTCCATACTAATTAGACTGAACAAAGACCAATAATACATCCGCATGTGTAGGATTGTAATGACAATAACGTAAGTGTCTACACAAGATTAAACAGATTTACGATGATATATTATAGGCATTTACATCAACGTCGTCCTGAAGAACTAACCTGGAGAAAGGAAAGAGGTGACACATTCCTTCCTTTCTACGTGGAAGAAAGAATCCTGTCTCACTCCAAGTTTCAGAAATGTAAAATGACTACGACTAGAGTTCGAAAGTCATGGTTACCAGCACTATTGCTCATTATTTAAATAGAACTAAAATTGTTCATCAGAACAGAAACAAAACGACAATCGCGGTTTTATTTACGCGCTGACAAAGGTATACGATTAAGTATCCAGCAACACAAATGTACAGTGTTTGTACGAAGCATGTTCTAAGGATATACACAAAAGCTGAAGTAAATCTGAAGTTAACTCATACACCACAACGCTTTTCACTGTGGTCCAACTGAAATAACAATAGACACAATGAGACAAACAAACGTTTCAAGCACAATACTTCTCTGCGTACAGACCAAGATGGAGCTCTACCGCAATGGACTATTTTACAATAGGAACAGACAACCGCAACCAAAGAATGTTTTGAGATAAGCAAGTAATTTCAAAACATCTAAAGTTTCAATGGTAAGAGCGGTAGCAACATTTAAGGACAAGTTCCTTCTTCTAACAATTTGGACGTTCCTTATAAAAGACAACGTCAGAGGTAACCTAAATTACTTCAATAGCAAACCTAAATAACAAAGGAGGAAACTACCAGATCATGTCTGATAAGAATAAAATTTAATATGTCTACCACAGAAGCCAACGGATACAGGTAATACTGACGAATAAAACAAGTTCGAGGTAATCTTTTATAACCAGAAATAAATGTGACACAAAATCGTCATATTTTGTACACGGACACATTAAGATCCAAGATTTCTTTGTACAACATATGACAATTTTGTGTCACATTTATTTCTGGCTATAAAAGATTACCTCGAACTTGTTTTATTCGTCAGTGTCACCTGTATCCCTTGGCTTCTAGGCTCTTCATATACGAGGGGTGTTCAACAATTATTATCCCTGATATAAAAGGAGTTGAATTAAGATTTTTGTACGTTAGTATATTGTTATTCACGGCTTTAGTAGCAGGTATTAAAAATTTCAGACTTCTGTAACTGTACTGATAGTAATAATGTTATCTTTAGTCCAAAATTGTTAACTATTGATCACAAGAGAGAACGAGTTCGTGCATCAGAGAGCAAGTTACCCCTTTTAAGCGAAAAAAAATGAGCAGTTTGTTGCCAGATATGTAACCGTAGTTGAAACCTGGATACACCATTATGATTTGGAATGTAAGGAGCAAAGCGTACAGTGGCGACACTAGGGATCTCCCCCTCCCCACAAATTCAAAGTCCAGGCATCTGTTGGTAAAAGTATGCCCACATTTTTGGGGGGCCACCAAGATAGTTCTTTTATTTGATTATCTCGAACCAAGACACACGATCAATGTTAAATTTTTCGGCCCGGTTCTTTTTAAATTTAAGGATGCAATTAATGAATAGAGGAGAGAAATGTTAATCACAAAAGTCCTTCTGCATCAGGATAATACACCCACACATAAGACATCACACAATGGCTGCAATTGAAACGGCAGGTTTTGAACTATTTTCGCATCCTCTCTACTCCCCAGATCTTGCTCTTAGCTACTTTAATTTGTTCTACAACTTAATCAAGCACGTTCGCATTAGTTTTATTCATTTTTACTACCAGGACTCACTTGCTACCTGAAAAATATAAATAAAATTATCAATGTCAGTGATGGAGGTCTGAAATTCTGAACATTTACTATAAAGCTTTGAATCAACATGCATGGCAGTGCATGCAGCCAAGTTCTCAGCGTCACAAAACATCAGCACTGGCAGAAGCATGTTATACAGGAACAAGCGTTTATGGTGATATCGTCGATTTCGAGGCCCCGTAAGAAAGAAGATGTTAAATATAGAAATATGAGCTTTCCAAGTTAAGGAGATATGGCAAATATGTGCAGGTGTGCAAAATTTCATATAGGTACCTTGAAGCATATTCGAATTGTGGACCAATGAAATTGCGTATTTTATGCTAACTGACACTCTCACTGACTCACTCACTCATCATATTGTTTAGGGTGTTCGGAATAAGCTATAAACATGAAATTTGGCATGAAGGTGGAGGATGATAAATAGGTAAAGAGAAAATTCCGACATTTTGAAACAGTCACCATCTTTTATTCAAAATGGCCGTCAAATGTAAAATTTCAAAGAATACACAGTCTAAACGGCTGAAGCTAGAAATACGCAATATGGTATGAAGGTACACGATCACTAGTGGGTTAAGAAAATATTACAAAATGTTGAAAAAGTTGCCATCTTGAATCCAAAATGGCCGCAAAAACGAAATTTTCATAGGATACACAGCCTAAACGGCTGGAGCTAGAATAATGAAATTTAGTACCACAGTACATCATTAGTAGGTTACGAAAATATTACAAAGTGTCTCCAAAGATGTCATCTTGGATCCAAAATGGTAGACCTCATGATCCATTTTCCACACCGTTTGAGCTAGAGATACGAAATTTGGCATAAAAGTGTATTATCAAGAGTAGTTTATGAAAATATTGAAACATTCTAAAAAAGTCGCCATCTTGGATTCAAAATGGCAGCCCAAAAACGATTTTCCACACCGTTCAAGATAAAGAAATGACATTTGATATGTAGGTGTATCATCACGATTAGGTCACGACAATATAAGAAAAGGTTAAAAATGTCGCCATCTTTAATCCAAAATGACCGCCTTAAAACCATTTTCCAAACCAATTAAGCTAGAGAATCGAAATTTGGTATGAAGGTGTACCATCTCGAATAGGTTATAACAAATGGGGAAGCCTCCCGACAGGGGCGCAGCCCTCCGGCGGTATGGGGGAACATCTGCACCATAGAGACGCAATTTACCGGAGAGTCTGGTTACGATAAAGGGGACGCTGCACGCTATGGGTTTCCGAGGGCAGCGCCTCCAGTGAAGCGAAGCGAGTATATATTATACACGTAGAAAAAGCTGTGAAATCCGAGCAAAAACACCAGAGGTGGGAAAAGTTCAGCCAACTTCTTCAGCCCTAAAATGTGGTGAAATGGAGAATGGATTAGCCAAGTTCCTTGGCGACAGCATGTAAGAGGAATATTTGAAGTTGGTGCGAGGTGGCAAGGTTCATGATCTTGAAACCGTAAGGCTGGTGGCGGACCTAAACCCACCATGCCCACCACCACCAACCCTAAGGCTCGAACATCATAAACCATGCCACCTCGCGCCAACTTCCAGTGTCCCTGCGTGCCCCACCAACTTTTGCACTGCGAAAAGCATGTTAAACAGGAACAAGAGTTTTTGGCGAAATCTGCAATTTCGAGGCCCCGTAAGAGAAAAAGGTATTAAAGATAGGAATGTGAGCATTCGAAACTAAGACGATATGGGAAGTATGTGCAGATGTGCTAAATTTCATACAGGTAGCTGTATGAAATACATACAGCTTGAAGCATATTCGAGTTGTGGATCCCCTGAAATTGCGTATTTTAGGCTTACTGATAAATACACTCACATTCACTCACTCACTCACTCACCATATTGTTTAGGGTGTTCGGGATAAGCTATAAACATGAAATTTGGCATGAAGGTGGAGGATAATAAATAGGTAAACGGAAAATTCCGTCATTTTGAAAAGTATCCATGCTGTATACATAATTGCCGCCAAACGTAAAATTTCGAAGAATACACAGCCTAAATGACTGAAGCAAGGAAGCCGAAACTCGGTATGAAGGTATATCATCACTAGTAGTAGGCTAAGAATACATTACAAAATGTTGAAAATGTTGCCATCTTGGATCCAAAATGGCCATAGAATACACAGCCTAAACGGCTGGAGCTAGAATAACGAAATTTTGTGTGACAGTACATAATTTTTAATCGGTTAGAAAAGTATTATAAAATTTATCCAAGAACGCGATCTTGGATCCAAAATTGTGGACCTCATAAGTCCATTTTACACACCGTTTGAGCTAGAGATTCGAAATTTGGCATAAAGGTGTATTATCAAGAGTAGTTTCGGAAAATATTACAACATTTTGAAAAAAATCGCAATCTTGGATTCAAAAGGGCAGTCCAGAAACCATTTTCCACACTGTTCGAGATAGAGAAATGTAATTTGGTATGAAGGTGTACCATCATGATTAGGTCACGACAATATAAGATAATGTTAAAAATGTCTTAATTTTTAATCCAAAACGGCCGTCCTAAACCCATTTTCCAAAGCACTGAAGGTAGGGAAACGAAATTTGGAATGAAGGTGTACAATCACGAGTAGGTTAGAATAAATGGGGCAAACCTCCCCTATGGGGGTGCAGTTCCGTGGAGAGTCTGGTTGCGATAAAGGAAGTGCAGTCCCTCAAAATTCCCCAAGTTGGGGGGCGCAACCTGCTGTGGGATTCTGGAGGCAGCCCCCAGCAAAGCGAAGCGAGTATGCGAGTATATATATATATATTTATTTTATACACCTACAAAAAGCTGTAAAATCTGAGCAAACGCACCAATGTGCAAAAAGTTCAGCCAAGATCTTCAGCCCTAAAGTGTGGTGAAATGGAGGACAGATGAGTCAAGTTCCTTGGCGACAGCATGTAAGAGGAACACTGAAAGTTGGCGCTAGGTAGCAAGGTTCATGATCTTCAATCCATGAGGCTGCTGGGGCGGGTAACGACCTTCCTTTTATAACCTCTAGGTGTATTCCATTTTTTCTTTGAAAGTGCCAATCTTCAAGTATGAGCGGTAATGTATAATGAATTTTGTTGTATAAGTTGGTGAACAGTTACGTATAGATTTAATTCGTGGATTCAAAACCGTTTTCGTATGCATGGGAAGTTGCATTTGGATTCGTTCTCATGACAGCGTGCTAAGTAAGCGACGCCATTTTACGTAACTTTGTATTTCGTGTGTCTAAAGTTTTCATGTGGTTTGCTTTCATCGATTTGTATAATAATGTGTAATGAAATTGTGTTTTGGATTTATTTTTAATATTATTGTATTGCGAAAATAACAATCTTGTCTCAAATTCCGAAAGTTAGAAAGTGTCACATGTTCGGTTCTGCATGTTCCGATTGTATTTTAATGTACATCAAGCGGATTGTATTTCTGCTATTATATTTCTTCAGATTTTGTGCCTTGCGTTTGTGGGTAGCTAATAATGGATGTAATGTTGCTGTGCAAGGAATAAGTATTGATAGATTTAGTACTGAGACAAAATACAAGCCAGCGGAGAATCACAAGAAGGGAATAGTAAACTGTTTAGAAATTTCATTATTTTTTGAACCCAAAATTTCCGTGATCAGTGGAGTTGTGAGTGGTAATTCGAGTTTACTGTATCGAGTACTTGCTTTCTGGCTAAGCACTTTAAGTGAACGATTTCATCTTGGTTCTTTTATAGCGGACGAGACACGTTGATTTTTCGTGGAGCATTATTTTTGTAATGAATTTGTTGGTAGTAATGTTTCTTTCGTGTAAAGAATTATAAGTTCATACTGGCACAGTAATGGCAAAATTATTAAAACGAATGTACTTGTGATTAAGTGTAGAGATTGTAAGCTTGTTTTTTATATCGTAACGTTCTTCAGTGGTCCGCATTTTTCTGCGGATTATTTGGATTATTATTATAGGTAGAACAATTGGTACACGGAATTGTGTTTTCTCCCAGAATCAATTTACTATAAAATTTATATACAAGTGATATACAAGTTAATAAAATGGGTGTCCCAAACCTGGGACTATAGTGAGTTTATAGTCCCAAACTTTGGGCCTTTTTCATCTTTGGTGATCAAAACTTCAGAGAAGTAAGTTAAGTACTGCACCAGTTCCGCTGCGATTTGAGTGCAGAAAGAAATGGCACCAGTTCCGTTGCGTTCTGAGCATGAAGGATTGCTCCGTCTCCGCTGCGAGTCGAGAGCAGGAAGGTTAGAGAGAGGTGACCACCCGGGCGAGGAGTGATACTGGTAGCCTAGGTGCTCAGATATTTATAGGTGATTTGGGGGTGTGGTCCTCTAAATCCCTCCTTCGGTTGCACTGTCTCCATCTGGCGGCGACACCAACTCTATCTAAGGTTGTTAATTGGACTGTTGCTGTCGTCTGCTTCTACGATGGCTTGTGTCACTTTTTACTATCTGCTTACTTTTGCTTGTAGTACACACATTTATTTACATAACATAGTACACACTTTTGTTGTTTTTGTTGTGTGTTGCTCCCTCCCTGTTTCAAAAATAGAGAGGCAAATTTATCATTTTTGTGAGCTTCTTTTTCGTTCCATTTACTTATTCAAGATTGTAACACTTCACACTGTGATTTCCACTAATTATTTCACTTGTGGAAAAAATATTTAAAAAACTATAAACACTGGTGTCGGGGTATAATCACTACACTTTCTTTGGTCATATAAAACACTGTTACGTACTGGTGGTGTCATGTCCTGTGGATGTATTGCAGATAGCGCATTATTCCACTGGAATAAGGAGAATCATACATACTGACATCATTATCCTCAGGTCAGTGGGCAAATCCGCTTATTTCGATTTGCTAGTACTTGTATACTAGGTCGCTAATAGTTTGTGGTAGTACGGCACAGTTTGTTTTAGTAACCATTTGTATTTTTGTAGAGAACAAATGTTCAGTGTGCAATGCGTCATGCACGGTTTCACTATTAGTGCATGTGATCCGATCAAGTTCGAATTCATTGTGCGTGATATTCTCGCAATTGGACTTGTGGGATTTAATGATGCGATATAGTAGACATATAAACAAAATTGTTAAGAGAATGGCTGACACTGCAAACACTATTACGGTATGTAATATAACCATTTCTGAAAATATAGGATTCGTTGTTAAGCTTGCAGCTTCTTTATACGTCAATATAAAAAACACAAAACAATACTGATTTTATAATCACAAAAAGGATCAATATGAGAATCACTAAAGCTATGGTTGACCACGGTACGATTGCATGAAAGTAGTCGCCGTAGCGGTCGTGGTACTTATTGTAACGAAGAACAAGTTTCTCAATAACGCTGTGGTATTCTTCTGCCGCCAATGACTTGAGCCTGGATGTGACTGTTTTTTTGAGGTCCTCATCATTGCAGTATGTTTCGCACCCAAAAATTCCTTTAATTCTTAGAAAGATTCATGTAAGGTGTTCAAGCTGAAACGCTTGTTTTCCTGATTTTTTAAACCTTTTCTTTCAAGTCATCTGTAACGAGAGATGGCCTGCCACTCCGATGCTCGTCGTGCATATTGATTCTTCCTTCATTGAACATGATACACCATTTCCTCACTGGAGACTCGTTCATTACACAGTCACCATAAACATTTTGTGCATTCTAAAACCGAATAAAACAACGGATTTCGCACTTGGCGGGATTTTCAATAGGCGCCGCCAGTATGACACACTGACAGGAATAATAGACGTGACTGCTCAGCAACGAAACTCGGCTCACACTGAGGCGGGGAGGAGATCTAGCTGACGTACAAGCAGTCACGGTGATAGAGGATGTGCGCTAGACTCTCGTATTTTGAAGTTATGGTTGCTACTTGTCAGGATCAGAAAACTTCTGAATAACATATACTGCACTAATTTTATGTACAAAATAAATTCAATCCAATAGTTTTTTTTTTGTTGTTATTGTAGTTAATGTGTTCCTTGTGACAAAGTTAAAGGATACATATAAAACATTGTCTCATTTATAAGATATTTTTAAAATTTCGTTGAGAATTTCAACTTAGCGATGACTGTGTACCACACTATATTGGAACACAGTTAACAAAATTATCAATAAATTATAAAATGTTTTAGATCTCTTTAAAACTTTGGTAAAACTAATTGAAATTTCAGTAAGTTCCGAGTAATTAAAAATTGCTGGTGTTAAATATAGACCAACTAATACTTATATAAAACGTGTTAAGGTACACGTATGTGACAATAGTGTAAGAACGATCTGACAACATTGTAAACAATGTTAAAATTAGAAGAGTGAGGATTTTTGCAATTAATTTGAGATGTTCGACGTTGTATCAATTCTGCGGGTGAATCAGAGGAAGCATTACCTCTGACTTCAGTTGAATTACATGTTTTTACAGAGTTATTTTTACAAGTTTCCGTGTCCAACATCCCTAATGTGGCCCATAACAAGTTTGACAGATTTAATGTAAGAAGAGTTTGATAGATTTAATGTGAGACTTTTATATGTAGTGATCAGAACACTGTGGAAGTGCACCGAAAATTTTTCAGGCTCTAGCTTTCCTTACTTTTCTCTCCTTTTCTAAAAAACTGCCTCTCAGCACTTAGCTCTCAAAAAGCTTCTACACAGTCCAATGCAGCCAATCTAAATAAACATCGACCAGGCATGGCGAAAGAATGTGATTGCTTTTCTAACTTGCTTGAAACTGAAAGGGAAAGGCTAAAAAAAAGCCGACATAGGTAATGTTAAAAATGTTGAATACTAAGCCCCAATTCCTAAGAGGTAAAGGAAAGAAGAGCACAGTGAAAGGCGGTTTGGTGGCAGCTTAAGAAGCACACGAATTTATTAGGTCGATAGGAACCAAATTCGTTTTAGCTTTGTGTGGTAGTGAATACGGAGAAATCCTATATTTTTGGAGTTTCGAGTTCAATACTTGCGCGATGACACTATCATAATATGAAACATCTTCATTTTGTCTCCAAAGCATCCTCTCTCACTCTCTAACAGGAAGAAAATAAAATTTTGAATTCGTCTACAACATATTCTAAAGATTACATTTAGTCAATATTATTATGTTATCGTGAATTGCAGGTTATGAAACGAAATAACTGCATTTAAGAGGAAAAGTAAACTGGTAAAGTTACTTGGTTAATATCGGTGGATATGATGGTTGTAGCTGAATCTGTTATCTATTCTGTCACCATCCAACAGAACTATCATAAGGCTCAGCCCATGTTCTGTTAATGCATATAGTCTTGCAGTCGTCCGAAATAAAGGGGCCGGTCTGTATTTAGATTTTTGAATAAATTCTCAGCATCAATTTAAATTGATCATTAATTATTACCCGGATCTGGTGCTGGTTTCATTCTGGTGCAAAACATGGGATAGTACTACCATACATTTACTGGTAATCATGTAAGGACAGTCGATAAAAAAAAATGGGAGCATCAAACTATGTTAACTGATCATGTTCACTAGAGAAAAGTGAAATGTAGTAGAGTGGGCAGTTCTATTTATGTTTAAACACTTGAAACAGGGATCTACTTCTTGAAACCGGTCGGGCACTTTCCATTAGTGCCTACAATAGCAAAAAGAATGTGACAGTTGGGTTTACAAGGAACTGACGGAGTAACACAAGTGAAAAGGACTTGTCACTTACGTTTCTCTGCTCATAAAATTTTGTATTATTTTAACCCTAGAACGGTGCATCAAGTATTTTAATCGGAAAAGATGGTACAGTATGGTTTTATACTCCCAAACCTATTATACAGACTCGTCAACACAATGTGCTTCACACAGCATCCGGACCAGCACGCGGCACCAAAACAACTACTCCAGAGGACGCATGGGAGTATTTAATTACACAGAATATGTTTGATGGAATTTTATATTGCACAAATCTTGAAGGAAGACGCATAGCTTCAGAAAGAGGGAAAGGATGGAAAAATGTTACTCCTACGGAGCTAAATGCATTTTTTTGGTATTTTGTTACTAGCAGGTGTTGAAAAGAACTGGGACATGGAGATAAGAGAACTATTTCTTGACAAACACGCAAATTCCGTGTATAAAGCCAGCATGTCTGTGAACAGATTCGAAGATATACGTCGAATGATTCGTTTTGACGACAGACTAACTAGAAATACTCGCGTACATTTTGATAAAGCAGCTGCTTTTCGTCATGTGTAGAACATGTTTATTCGAAATTGCAGAAAACGAATGGTGCCTAACGAGAGTGTGGCTGTCGATGAACAACTTGTTCCTTTTCGCGGACGCTGTTCGTTCAAGCAGTATATGTCAAGTACGGAATAAAAAAAATTTGGATGTGCGATTCATTTACAAGCTATGCTGCTGATGCCATTATTTACACCGGTCGGAAGGAGGGGGAACCTATACAAACGAATTTGGGGCAATCGATTGTTATGGATTTAGTAGTGTTTGCACAACTCATCGAGAAATGTCCCCTTCGACATCTTCATCACCAGCGTCTTTTAGCTGAGCAACTACTCCAGAAAGGGTTGACTTCAGTTGGAACGATGCGCTTCAACAAACTTCAAATACCAAGAGAAATGAAGCCTGACCGTGAAAGAGAAGTTTACCCATCAACATTTGGATTCAAGGACGACCTTACTTTAGTAAGATACGTTCCAAAGAAGAATCGAGATGTTGCCCTGCTGAGTATTATGAACCACGATGCAGGCATAGAGGAAAACACTACAAAGAAAAGGACAGA
>JAGDQP010058452.1:0-12553 GCA_022664845.1 Lepisma saccharinum
TTAAACTTTGAGTTATTTGTGTATGGTGACCATTGTTTGTCATTTTGCCCATATCTTAACACTATTCAAAGTTATGCCACTAGACAACAGAAAATACCTAGCGGCGTAGCTTAGTTGATAGAGCATTGAAATAGTAATCGGATGGTACTGTGAACGATACCAACAGCCACCTATCCTGACAGATTTTTTTTTTTAATTTCTCTGTCAGATCAGGAAAATCTCGGGATGGTTTCTTCAAAGTAGACTCTGGCCGATATCCATCCTACATCTTCTCATCATCCCGGACTTAGCCATATTGCCTGAAGACCGTAAAATAACTTCAAATTCGTAGCAACAGAAAGTGAAGAAAGCACGTTTAAATTAACCCATGATATTTCTACAGATGAAGCGACAGGATGAAAATATTTGTTTTATGTATAATTTCTTAGCGTGTTTTTCCATTGGCAAACGTTTTTATACGTCAGCCATTTGAGATGCACAGAAAACAGTAACAAATCAAAAAAGTACTCTCCTGCGTTAACTATGACTGCCTACGAACTAGGAATGGCCAAACGGATCTGTACGAATTCGCGAATGTTCGGATCCGGATCCGAGTTTCGGATACCCGGCTCTGGGATATCTGGGGTATAGACACATCATCGTAGTCTTACCTAATTCCATTTGGGGCGATTTTTTCGGCTACCAAACGATAAGTCTTCTATTCATATTTTACTCTTCATTTTGGACTGTTTAGAGGGAAGAGAGGCAAAGCAGAATCATAGATAGATAGATAGAGAGATAGAGAGAGAGAGAGAGAGAGAGAGAGAGGGGGGGGGGGGGGAGAAATTGCTGAGTTGTGTATGGATGGAAGACTAGTGCTTTAGAAACCAGTCACAAAACATTCGGTCACGGAGAGTGACAAAAAGAAAACAAACCATCGACAGCATCTTCTTGTTTCTTCTAACCCCACCCTTCCCCATCACCAATCAACTTTATCCACGCCTGTTCCTACCCTTTGCTCTGTAACGTAGTTATCAGGCACTACGCAATAAACATTGTGTTGTTTAAACCAAAGAACTAAAATATGTTCTTCCCCCACCTCCCTTTAAGCGTGCAGGGATGTAATGAAAATACGAAACTCCTTTCCCAGATTAATTTGCTTTGAGAAATAAAACATGTATTTTCAGAAAAAATAAAGGACGTTAAAAATGTTCCTATCAAGTAACTTTAGACATGAAAACAATATCAATCAAATACACAACTATCTTTATAAAGTATATTTTTCGAGTCTCACATACATTGAATTAAATTGGCTTTACAGTATTTATGACCTTTTGATATTTTCGACTAAGGCCGGGATGAGGTAGGCAGAGGATGGGAAAGGTAGGCCAGGGCCTTTCATAATTTACCATCGTAGTTTTAGATATATCATAATAAAGAAGTCCTAATTTGAATTGGAATTTTATTTATGGTCTTTAGCCCTCTAAGACTCAAGCCGTGATACGGAAGGGGAAAGGATTTTGTAAGATGTCGGCCAGGGCCTATGTTGAAGGTGACATCCCGGCATTTGCCTCGTAGGACTTTGGAAAACCCTGGGAAAACCTCAGGCAGGATGATAGACCTCTGGGATCGAACCCACGACGTCCCGAATGCTACGCCAACGAAGTATTTGAATCTGCAATCGAAATCGCACGAATCCATTGGACCGGGTATCCAAGTTTCGGACCTTCAGATCTCTGACAGTGAGATGGGGATCCTCTTGGATTCAGATCTGGCCATCCTTACTACCAACATTGTGGAAGCTTCACTCTCCGCCTCCACTCACTGTCT
Source organism: Lepisma saccharinum (assembly GCA_022664845.1). NCBI lineage: Eukaryota > Metazoa > Arthropoda > Insecta > Zygentoma > Lepismatidae > Lepisma > Lepisma saccharinum. The sequence continues at coordinate 1,810 of JAGDQP010058452.1, forward strand.
TCGCTCTTTGGCTAAACTCCTTAGACTCCGTCGTAAATGTTCGCTTTTTCTTTTCTCGCGTTTGGCACTACGTTCCCTTCAGCAAACGTATAATAATATTAACTTGCTTCCGTCCTGCAAACCTAAAAGTGTATTCACTTACACAACGTCAGCTTACAAGTCACAAAGAATCTTCAGAATTAGGTGCTGCCATTTATTAGCTATTCCGTTAAATCAGGAGTTTCATTGCGTGTGCAGTAAAAAAAAAAAAAAAGAAAATAGCACCGAATCTGACTTTTCTAATCTAACCAATGGTCACTCATTTTATTCCTAATTTACATAAAAAAGAAAAAAAGTCAATTTTTGTTTTTATAAAATATATAAAGATAACCACGTCAGAATTTGAATCCTGATCAGTTTTCCGACACGTTAACCCTTGCACTCAGGGGTGTCCATCCTACCCCAAGGGCTTGGGCGCAACCCCCCCCCAAGAGCTTGGGTGCAATCCCTCCCAATTTACCTGCTATCTTCCCGTTCCGAAATGTTCACCCCCACAAAAAATATATATATATATAGGATATCGGGATCAACTTTGACAAAATCAAAGTCAGTTGTTTTTTAGCTTTTCGCTTTTATAATAAGTGTGGACTTCTCTCTATCTGGCTGGACGTTTATTTTCTCTTTGTACATTACAAGATCACTACCTGCAAGAAACTATGATTTTTTTTTCAAACTTTTAGAACTTACCCATAGTAAAGTAGGTTGTAACGCAACGTTCATGGATGAAATTTGGTATAAAGTATTGCTGATTGCATTGTTCTACACATGTTATACCACTAATTCACTTCTATGACGAATCACGTTAATTGTCTAAGGTTCTCTACTAGATTGAAAAATCTCAACATTTTCTTACACAAATTTTACCTGTCATAAAATTAATGGCTACAGTTTCGTAGCGTAAAAGATAAAGCGTTGCAATATAGTTTAGGCCGTTTTGGAGTCCTGGCTTCAATCCCGTAATGGCTAGCTTTTCACGTATAGTTGATTGTCCCATTTTCAATGAAAAATCTATCCCCCACCAAAAAAAAAGTCTCATGGGAGCCACCTGCGCCCTGAAACCCGTCTGTGGGCACCCCTGATTGCACTAAACTAGCAACTCTGAAGCAGCAGCTCGACAGTGCTGTTGATTGTTCAAACAGTCCTGCCCCTGCGCGAGAGTGGGCGACACACAGGATTTATATCTGTAGCTACGTTCTCGTCTTACACAAACACTATCATTCCAAATTACGAATAATAAACCAACTCCTAATACTGTTTTGTTGTCAGGCAAAAACAAAAGGCTACGGAAATATGCACTAACGCAGTGGTTCTCAACCTCTTTTTGTTCACGACCCACTATCCTTTGTAGTGCGTTCTCGCGATAGCCTAACGTACGAGTTGGCAGCAATGCGGGACAGTTGGTCAGTAATTGCAAGGCGTAAACAATCCATTTTTTCGTATAAAAAAGATGTTTAGGCTCATGAATAATTTTTCTTGTATTTTTGAAAGTAAATATTGAGAGAAATTTTGTAAAATTTACTAGCAAAATCACGTCTTATAAATTTCACAGCATATCTAGGAAATCTCGCGGCAAAGTAGTGTGTTGTGGCACACTGGCTGAGATCCACTCTACATTAACCCTGGGAATACCATACTCGTATGTACTACGTGTAGTACCAGGGAGAGGGGAGGGTAAAATTTGCCCGCGCTGTTTTCAGGTCATTTTTGGACCTTATATTGCGATTTTGAGTATATTGTGATCATCAATATTGCTCTCCAAGTGGACATTCCGGACCTCCTCTTCACTAAGATATTTGCTGCGCATCTTAAATATACAAGGTCTTTTGATCCAAGTTACAAAATTCACAAAATATACTCAAATGCACAGCTACGATGCAGGTTCAAGAGGCTAACACAACTAACTTTTCCAAGTGTGGCCAGATCGTGAACACATTTGAATTCAGAGGTTGAGAAATTTCCACTAAAGAACATCATACGAGCCAAAGGGAAACCAATAATATAACTAACACAGGAAAATATTCGGGTAATATTTAGTCTGTGTGTGATAATAATATTCCAACAAATCACTTCGACTCAAACTGAGCTCGAATACAAATTAATTTGAAGAAGTTTTTACTCAGATTAGCCTAAAATATGCGTACTCACGTTTGTCACTGAAACAAAACTCAGAATGAAAAACAAACTGAGTTTATAAATTTTTAAATGCTCTTTCAATCTACTCAATTTAAGCTTTATTTGAGCTTCTATATAAATATTTTAAATTTTAATAGATCTGAACTTTAGTCGAAGAAATTAAAAAAAAAAAGTTTATTTCTTTTTATTTTTCCATTCTGAGTTTGATTTGGTAAAAAAGAAAACCTAAGCTGTGGTATGTTAGGATATGAGTAGTAGTTATTTAAGGAAAAACCATGAAGGTTTTGGAAATAACACGAAAAATCGCAATAACAAAACTGGGTTACACCTATGACCAAGGTGGGGTCAAGTCAGCACACACCATACAAAATATTTTTTGTATGAATTTTCAGTAGAGATCTTGTAAATGAAGAAAACACCGAAGCGAACAATGTAAAAATCTGGAGATTTTGAGAATAATTATAACCTGTTAGAAAAATAAAAATTGAACTTGCGGGCAAAATCGACCCCCCTCCCCCGTGGTATTCTTAGGGTTAACCCAAAAGCGAAGGTTAACTAATTTACTAATTACCAAAGTATTTACTAATTGGTCAAGAAATGAGTTCTGTTATCCGAATTCCATTTTACAGAAAAGACGCAATCTGTTGGTATCCCCAGAGTGTGTTTGTGCTTGATCCTATAAGTGAAGAGATTGTGTTGCCATACCTGTCAATTTGCAGATAATCAAGCAAGAGTGAAAGAGAGGATTGATCATTGATTCATCTTATGTGCGTTCGTCAATGACATTTAGCTGACATGCACACGGACTCGATAACCCTGAGATCTGATGTATCAAATATAAAGCTAGCACCCAAAAAATTTCAGGTTCGAATCCCAGCTTGGGCATGGATGTATCTAGATTTTAAGAAATGTTCCACTCATATAGTGGGAACGGGTAGCAATTTTTCGTTATTAAAGGTAGCCTAAACGAAATAAAGTTTATCATACTTTTATCAAATATTAAACTGATGGCATAGAAAAAAAATCAGTTCTAAAACGCAAGCAATAATCTATCACACAGCATAGTTTGTGATATTGATAATGAAACATCTCTATTCAAAATAGTGCAGCAGGACGTACCCCAGTAGCACAGCGAGGTGGAACCTTCATGGGCTCGACATCAGCCAACGTCGATCGAGCCGCCGAAGCTCAGTGGTAGAGCGTTGGCGTAGCATTCAGGAGGTTGAGGGTTCGATCCCAGCGGCCGACCATCCTGACTGTGAGGTTTTACCTCAGTCATACCAGGCAAATCCCGGGATTGCATCTTCAATATAGGTCCTGGCCTAGACCTTCCCGAATCCTTTCCCCTTCCCTATCCCGAACTGAGTCTTAGATGCCTAAAGGTCTTAAATAAAAATATTCTAACAAAATCGGCTAGGGGGTTGTCGATGTTCAATTGCCCACTTTGTGTAATATGAGACCTACATGAGAATAGGGTGTGCTTACCCATGTCAGATTTGCCGACATTGTTCAATGTTGGTCCCATATGGGATAGGCTTGCTAAAAAAAAAGAAACTGTTTCCTTTTGTTTTCCTCAATACTTTAATAAAACATCGTTTATAGAAAAAACAATATTTTTCAGAATGTTTCGCCCCACTCGCTGGAGCTTCCTCAGCTGTGAACTACTTTATCTACAATGACTTAACATATACATTTATATACAATACAGTGGTTTAACAGTGTTTCCAGTTACTGATTTCTAGTTATCCTGTTTCCTCCTTAACAATTTTCCCATTGTTTCCTTAACTTTCCTGATTTTTTTGTTTATCAACTTATCTCCTCTTGTAATGATGTAAGCTGCTTCCCAGATATCTCGTTCTTTCTGTGTTCTGACAGTTTTAATTTTTGTTTTCTATCCCACGATAGGATGCTCTTCTTCTATTACATGTTGTGACAATTCTGACCTGTCCGTTTCTTTTGTTCTGTATCTCTTATTTTCCTTATTTTGATTTTTCTTTTAGTCTGACCAGCATAAGATTTCTCACAAGAGCATTTCTCTTATTTCGTATATGCCGTCTGTATCTTCCGCTTCTATTACCTTCTTATGTTCATTGAAAATGTATAGTTTCATGTTTGGTTTCAAAATCCCTTGTACCCCGAACCTTTTATACATCCTTTGTAGTTTTTTATATACCTCTGAAGGCTGGTATCCCTGTTCTAAACTCCGTAGGGTTTTGATCAACCGTTGGTTGCAGATTTATTTTGAATTTGGTCTTTGATCTTCTTTTATCCACAATATAATCATTTCCTCCTTTGTATATCCATTCTTCTCACCCATGTCAATTATCTGGATTACCTGCTTTTTTAATGCTTCTTCCCCGTTGTAAAGTTTCATGGCCCTTAAGAACATACTTTTCCATACATTTTGCTTCATCTGTTCTGGATGTCCCGAATTTTATGTATATACTTATCACCTGTTGTTGATTTCCGGTAAACCCTTGTATCAAATCTTCCTTTTTTATTTTTAACTAAGATATCCAAATAAGGTATGTCCGAGAGACAGAGAGCGGTCGACAGAAAGATTGACCAGAGCCACGAGAGTGGAGGACGACGTTACATGTAGTGCAGTGCCAATATGGACAGGAATCGTGCGTCAAATGAAGACTTAACGAAGAGAGTAGTGCAGTATTACACGAACGTTAGTGGTCGTAATGAAAAAAACACCGTCGCACACTTTGCTCGGGCATTTTCGAGCTACAGGAATGGCCGAATACAAACCGATCACAGAACGTCGTGCTGTCAAATCAACCCAGCAGTTGTGAATAAGGTGCGCCGTAAATTCACGACAGATCCGACCATTTCTGTACGCACAACTGCGAGACATCTGGCATTAGACAAATCCGCACTTAGTGACATTAAAGTCCACAAATTAGGTTTGAAGGCACGAACACAGAAAACTGTCCCAAAGCAAACAGCAGACCAAGAAGAACGTTCGAAACGAGCGTGCAGTTCAATTTCAGAAAGTGTCCCCCAAAAGTTCTGGTCATTGATGTTGAGACTTACGTTCCCAAGGATCACTCTGATGTTGCAGGAAGGAAATATTATCATGCCTCAGACCCTACCCTTGTGTCATTTGTCCACAAATTCAAGAAGAAGGCAAAGTTTCCGAAACGTTACCTCACGTGGCAAGCCATGGACGCAGATGGAAATCTCTCAGAACCCTTCATTTCAGAAAGCACCATAAATGCTGAAACCTATTTACGGGAATGTGTGGTGGGTCGTTTGATTTCTTTTATTACTCAGCATCATGATCCAAGTGACGTTTTGTTCTGGCCAGATATGGCAACGGCACATTCTGTTCGTGCTGTGACAGATGACCTCTGCAGTCATGCATCGATTTCGTGGAGAAAAAGGACAATGCCCCAAGTGTGACTGAAACGAGAGGAATTGAGAAGTTTTGGGCGCTATGCAAGCAGAAGTATGCTAGACGACCCAGGCAGCCACAAAATATTCGTGACTTCAAACGAATGTTGTCCAACATCAGCATACACATTGCTCAAAAAAATGGAAAAGACATAATGTACCATGCCTAGAAGGTTCTTCGTGCTACTGGCACCAAGGGTATTCGACATGCTTTGTGTGATTTAAAACATTAACGACATGCATAAAGAAATTGTATACTTATTTGTACGAATCTGTATGCTCTCTTCTGTCAAATTTGTTTCTCTGAAAAGCGCGCTCTATTTCTCGGACATGCCTTAAGACAGAGAACTCCTGTTTTCAACTTCTCTTGCTACTGAAATATTCTTATGCTAGTGGTGTAATTTTTGATAAAAGACGTCCACTGCCTCTTTGTTTTCCCCTATTACAAAATAATCATCTACACATCTAACACCAATAAGAATAACTGATATTTTCCCCCAAGATTGTAACTTTCAAATTTATCCATAAAGAAGTCTGCTAACACTGGATAAAGCCATTGTTTTGAAACCATATCTAGTTGCTTTCGCTATGGAATGAATTTGAAATATGTGAAATTTAGATTTATATGGCTTGTGTGGTAATTACATGAAGATATTAATTGTTCGGTACGACGTCGAATGATGTCGAGCGATATAGTTCGGACTACGTAGGTAGTTTGCCAGCTGTTCTTCATTTTGAACGCTTAAGTAATCAGTGAGAAAGGGACGGTGGCAGTTGAATGTTATGTTTCTACTGCTTGCTGTGTGCGATACGGCTGAGAAGAATATTATTGAAGTTATGTACAGGGGTCAGTGCTCCGTTTTCATGTAATTTTTAAGTTCGTTACCAGAATACAATGGTAACTGACTTGCATAGAATACAAATATGTTACTTCCAGTGGTAGCTTGGGGAAGCAATGTAGTCTGTTTGCTTGAACGATGTCGGCAATAGTTTACGAGACTCAGCCATACGGTTACCTCAAATTTTTGTACATCATGTAACGGGGGAAACATTTTCCAGATTCTTCAGCAAGAATGGCGATGTGAGTAAGAGGCAGATTTAGATGGGCCGACATGGATTAACGTGAGACCAACGTTGATCAGGAGGAATTCACATGAAACCCACATAGATCGACCTTGACACCGATGTGGATCGACATTGTTGCCCACATGTGGGCCAATTGTTTGCCATTCTACCTCGGCAAAGACATCCATATCGATCCCACCAAAATATCCCATCTAGATCGACATCGGCCCATCAAGTGTACTACTGGGTAACTTTTAATCAGGGCAGGATTTAGGGTTCAAAGTACCCTGGGTCCAGTAAATGTGGGCGCCCACATTGCTATAAGTTGGGGCATTTCAAAGACACGTGAAACACCTTCAAAGTCCTATTATTGCTTTGTTTAAAATTGCCCTTTACCTTTCTCTTGACCCGCCCCTGTGATTTTGATTAGGGTAAACGTACCAGTTACTGTCATTTCTAGGCCCTGTCATTTTGAAACTAGAAGTGCAGATCGATTCCTGCTTTATTTTTTTGTTCATGGCTAACAATAACATCTTGGATCTTTCCCGAAATTAATTGTACAGTTAAACAATAAAAATATAGAACATGTATTTATTATTATTTCTTCAAAACAGCAAAATGACCTTTTGTTGGCACCCTCTAACCAGTAATTGGCCTCCGTTGTGCCCAGTTATTGGCACTTGTGTTAACTATAAATTTTCGAGACCTGAAGACCTGTATCAGTATTGGCACTGCTGAGACTGATAGTTGACCCCACTACAAAACATTGATTACTGTGAAGCCATGTCCTACGTGAAAATAGTAATGATCGTTTTTTTTTAGTCTTAAAGATTAGAATTGCTATATTAGAAACGTGATTTTGTTTTAAATAACTAATTGCTTGCCATTATGCCAAATAAATGGAAATTGTAGAAAATGGCATACCAGTTATTAGCAACCTCCTAATAGCAATAACAAGTTTTCATAGTTTACATAATGATGCATGCTAAGAGGTCTGTAAACATCCTTCTACTCTAAGAAAAAAAAAACACTACAATAATTACATGATAGCAATAAATAACTAGAGGAAAAGGAAAGTACAGCCTTTTTAGCTTATTTGGTCCATATTGGTTTAGACTGGAAATGAGCAATCGGGATTAACTGTCCCATCCGCTACCAGGCGTCATAAATTATTATTATTTTTAAGACATCGATGAGTACAGTATCGCTTTTAGATGGAAGCCACTGGATGTGACCGAGGCTGCCTTTCCACAGTAAGTAGAATTTCGATCAACTCTTGTTTTCTAGCGGCAATTATTTGACAAACGCTGTTCTGTTTTGACATGGGCACTGTTTTGACAGTGGCACATTTGAGGCACACTCTGAGTTATGACTTACGACAAACGGGATTTTGTTGCCCGCTCTGTTCTGGTCGGCGCTGTTTTGTCACGCTCTGTTCTAGCAATGCTGTTTTGTCCTCACCGTGACTACCACTCCAACCAGTGTTAGTCTTACCATAACGCCTGTAGTACTTATTACGACCCAGCATTTGGCGTACCCACACATGTCTGGTACAATTTATACTTCATAGTAAATCTCTGAGAACGTTTGTAGACTGTGTGAACAAATAGAGAAAATTTCCTAAACTATCTTAACAAGCAAAGTTAATGGTTTTAACTTGTCATTAATATGCTTCAAATATTAAAGAAAGTTACTTTCTGACTTATTCTCTTTAGAAATTTGATCTCTGACTTTATTAGCATCTTTTTAGTCGATCTAAGGCTCCTTCAGTCATGTACAGTACCAGATAAATGTAAAAAGTTTCTGCGCAAATACGTACAGATATGATATACATAAATTGCTAACGTTTTCACACTCGACGAAATAATTATTATCTTTTCAAATATTGCTCGGTGTCGATATACAGGGTATCCCATTTTAATCAAATCACTGGAATATTACAAAGCACTGAAAGAAAATACAAAAAGTGTGCAGTGGAACATGTACCGACAAAGGGGGAACAGCCTTCCATGCACAATAGAGTTATGCCACATGGACAGTGTTGCCACCTCAACACAAACTTATATTATTTCAAATAGGATGAAGTTTCAAGACTTTCGGAGGTGATAGTATGAGTCATGATAAACAATAAAGTTTATATGAACATGGGTCGAATTCTGTTTCGTTTTGGAGATACAGTGATTCCAACTTGGAACCCAAAATCAACGCCTAACATGCGAAGAAAATGAATAATTCTCAATAAAACAGAAACGACGCATTAAATGAAACTTTTGTTAGTGGGAATTTATTTGTAACAACATGATTGATATCAGGATTGAAAACAAGGTGTCGCCATGTTATCAGTGTTGCCAACTCTGAATAACATTTATTTTTTTTAAAAATGGCACTACATTGTATTATTAGGAATTTGGCATCCTCTAATGATGATAAACAACACACGTAAAACACACATTGCAGTGTTGCAAACTGTGGATTAAATATTCTAGGGAATTACATATTTTGTATAAGTTCGCGAAAACCTTTCTGTCTTATCAACAGTTTGCAACACTGTTATGTGTGCTTTACGTGTGTTGCTTATCATCACTACAGGATGCCAAATTCCTAACAATACAATGTAGTACCATTTGAAAAGTTTAAATATTTTACAGGGTTGGCAACACTGACATGGTGGCATCTTGTTTTCAATCTTGATATCCACCATGTTGTTAGAAACAAATTTCCACAAACGAAATTTTCGTTCAATGCATCGTTTCTGATTTATTGAGAACTATTCATTTTCTTGCCATGTTTGGCGTTGATTTTGGTTCCAAGTTGGAATCACTGTATCTCCAAAACGAAACAGAATTCCACCCATGTTCATATAAACTTTTTTGCTTATCATGACTCATAGTATCACCTCCGAAGGTCTTGAACCTTTACCCCATTTAAAAAATATAAGTTTGTATTCAGGTGGCAACATTGTGCATGCAAGGCTGTCCCCCCGCCCTCCTCTGTCGGTACATGTTCCACTGCACACTTTTTGTTTTCTTTCAGTGCTTTGCAATATTCCAGTGATCTGATTACAATGATATACCCTGTATAACCTAAAAAGAGTAAATTTATTATTAAATATGCAAATCACGAGTAGTACTAAATTGCAAAAGAAAGTCTTATGAAAATGTACAGTAAAATCACTGTTTAAATTATCGTATTTCATAATGTTATTCTGTATTACAACCCCTATGTTTCTTGAAATAAAATACAATATCTTTGTTATATCCCTTTTCAAAATATTTAATTAGTGTTATCGTTTTATCTCTTGCTTTCTCCAGCATTTTGCTGCCATCTATAACTAATGAAATAAGCAAGTTCAAAGAAAGTTATTTCTAAGCCCTGCATACACTGTAAAAAAAAAAACACTTTTTTAACACTTTTTTGAACACCTTTGAGCACTTTCTGGAAACGACTTTAGCTCACTTTCGAACACTTTAATAGTGTCCGAAAGTGAAATAAAGTGCTATTAAAGCGTCTCAAAGGTGTTCAAAAGTGTTTTAAAACTGAACAAAGGTGTTTCCTTAATAGTGCTACAAAAGTGCTCAAAAGTGCAAAGAAAGAGCCCTCAATTTTAATGTGTTCCAAAAGTGTGTTTTGGAAACTAGTTTCTACTACTTTCAGAACACTTTATTCACTTCCAAGCACTTTTGGAACATTTTATGAGCACTTTCTTACACAATATTACGTGTCATTAAGATATTACGTCAGCACGTTTTTGGTCAATTTAGACCCCTTCCCTCTTAGTAAGCAACATTAAATAGATACCCTATCCTAATATATAGACCCCAGCAGAAGTATAAAAACCTTGAGTCTCTTTGCTCCCGGATGTTGACATAATATTTGAACGACACCTGACACAAAATATGTACATTATTCAATTACATATTTAATTGTGACGCAGAGCATCAAAATCCGTTATTTATTTTTTACTATAATTATCGAATTTTGAGACTACGCAGTACAGTTAAATATGTATTTAAAGCATATACATATTTTCACGTCAAGAGTTGTTCAAATATCAGCATTCGGGAGGAGGGGATTCAAGCTTTGCTTATTTTTGCTGGATGTCTAT
>JAGDQP010058453.1:1184-12552 GCA_022664845.1 Lepisma saccharinum
GTCCCAAATATTATTTTAATAAATGGTACTAGAATGTCTGTCACAACATGGAAAGTGCCATTAGCAACGTAGTATAAGTTCCTGCTCACAGTAAGCACTAATTTTATTATGTTCAGCAAGAACTTAGTACGTTGTTAATGGTGGAGGTAGTTCTTTACATTTTTTTTTTTTTTAGAAGTCACTCTACCGACTAAAAACTCCAGAGTTTCATTTCGTCACGAGTCAACTTGTAGGCGATCTCACGTATAGTGACGTACCTGTAATAATTGTAAGTTGAGCCATATTGAATAAGATCTTGGTGCAGAGAATTTACTTACGATGTGTCGTGCCTGTGTATTTATTTATTCAATAGTTTAAAATCTGTCAATTTCGTAGAGTGAATAAGCTTCTATCGGGTGAGCTTCAAATGATATAAAAAGACATTCTTTAGCTTCTCCTGAAATATATATTTAAAAAAAATCAGGAATGTGGCGACGAATTGCTTGTGTAGTATTTTCACAGCTATTTTGATGAGAAAATTCTCCTGCTCTTCTTATAACTAAAGAAAAATGTTACATTTCGACAGGCAGTTCGATTCACCACACATTTAACAATACAGTTGCATAAAATGTATACAGAACCACTCAAGTGAGTGAAATGACTGAAGTGCTAGGAAGCGTACGACTAGACATAGCTGCTCGTAACGGAACCATTCATTTATTACTGATTTTTTTTTTTTTTGCTTCATAGTCAGCTCATTGCTTACATAGAGAAGTGATTTTGTTCCCAGAACGGAGATAGTGTTCCATAAAAACATAGAAGTGTATGCAGGTAGATGGGAGAAGAGATAATAAATCACAGAGTTAGAATCGCTTCTGTTTCGTTTTCAGTTTGTGGAATTTTTCAGTCTAGAGAAAGTGGCATTTGTATTGTCTCATGCCGATATGAAGTTTTTTTTTCCCTTCCTTCTCCGCGACAGAAATTTATTTCTAGGAACAAAAAGAGACTATATAAGTTCTAGGTCACATCAGCCATGGTAACCTCCATGTTTCTATCAAAACAACCAGGTTTCTGAGTTCAGCAAATACGGAATTTGTGTTGAAATTAAATTAAGAAAATTATGCTCGTAATCAACTTAGTCAATATTGATCATTTTATATTATATGAAAAAGTAGAAAAATAATCAAAAATTATTTAAAAAAAAATATGAATTGATTGGTTGTGTGCTTCATGCCAGATTGTAAACATTACAATGAAAGAGACACGGGTCAGTTCTATCAGTTTCCTAATTCCTACATTGTAAAAAACGGTTTAAGAAACCTTCTTTTTTTTTACCATGTAATGATAAAAAAAACCTGACGAGAAATTGGAAGAAGGTTATTTATTAGGTAAGTAAAGACTTTTCACGCTATATTATTGAATATAATCCAGTTTTTTTTGTGCAATTCCAGTACTGTCCATCCTGACTTCACCTGGTTTCCTTAGGCTATACCAGGCAGATGGTGAGATAGTTCCTTAATAAGACCAAGTCTAATCCCTTCCAAAAAAAAAACCCTTCTCCTTGTTGATATTGTTTCTAAATATATTCCGTGTATAAAGGCCGAAATTGGAATGTATCTGATAAATAAATTAGAGAAAATCAATGAACCGTCTACGTTTTCTTGATTGAATTGATATGATGAGTGATTTCAAAGTTGATTACATGAGTTATAAATAAATATGGTAGCACAGAATTTATAATTAAAACTGAAGATGCTAATTTAATAATAGTTAATAACATACTTAATAACATATTTTTTCTAGGAAACCGCCAATACGGTTTGTTTAGACACAACTTCCGCTGCTTCTGTGACAACTAACTGCATGTGATGCCATCTTCCTTTCTTCTTATAGACCAATTCTTATTGTAGATCCGTTCTTCTTATAGTCTTCCTTCCTTCTTATAGATCCGTTCTTATAGGCTTCCCTCCTTCTTAAAACTTCCTTTCTTCTTATTGCTTCCTATTTCTATGTTCTTCCTAAACCCTTGGATATCCTGAACTACGTTAGTTCATCCTCTCGTACTTCAAAATTAGATAACCATTTCCAAATAAGGAATAGTACTATTTTACCACAAAGATAATATGGCATTGTAGATGCTTTCCCTTACCTATAGTAGAGTTAAATCTTGATTAGCCCCTGTAGTTCACTTTCTTCCTCTTTCTGAAACGTAACTGATTAGAACATTCATCTATGATGAAAGCTACCTAACAACCCAGATTCTCAGAGTTCTAAATAATAACTAACAGCATACGGAGACCTACAATAGAAGCAGGAGACCTACAATCGCTATCGTGGTTGTACTCTCCGGTTGGCGGTTTACGTTTTCTGTTTCTCTTTGTTCCCATTCTGTTTACTTTCTACGTATCTTCCGCTGTACCTACTGTGAGACGTCATGTGTCACATTTGGAACAGGCATTGGCCACAAACCCATAACTAACACCTTTACCATCACGGACGTGTCTTTGTTTTATTAACATTTTCCACTCTTTATGTTCTGAATTATCCATATATTCCCCATCAGTTCTCACAATATGAATATGATAGTTCCATTTCTGAAAACAAGTAAGAACTATAGAAAGCAATTGTAATAAAGAAAGTGAAGAAGAGGGAAGGAGAAGGTAATTAGCAAAAATGCTTTATCAAGCGGGAAACAAAAGTAAAAGAGGCTAATGAGAGGAAAACGAAAGTGAAGAGAAAAGGGGGAGAGAAAGGAAGTAGTAGTAGTAGTAGAAGAAGAAGAAATGCAAATAGTAGAAACGGAGAAAATGAGTGGAAGGGATTGGAGAGAGGAAAATGGTATATAAAAGGAGTATCCAAAAGTGTAGAGGAACCAAGCAAGATAGAAAATGAAGTACTATATAGAATAAGAAGGGAAGAAAGAGGTAGAGAAGGGGGAAGGAAGGAAGAGTATCTAAAGGAGTAAGCTTTAATTTTCTAATTAACCTTCCTCTTCCTTCTTCCTGTAATAATTGCAAGGCTATTATGAGACATGAGATGCTGAAGAACAAAGCATTTTCTCGTCTATTCCTGCTTCCTTCCTTCTCTAACTCACCCTTTCTCCCTCTTTTATTATCTAACTTTCTTAAACCCTCCTCTTTCCTGTTCACAACAAACGACATTCCATCCCTCTTCTAATTTTTTTTTTTCATTTACTAGCTAAATATTTCTTCCCCAAGACTTCTAGAAATTTATGTGAAGTCACTTCAATCTGTAATGTGACAAGCAGGTCGTCTTTTCCTCTTTTTTGACTATTAAAAATAAAAGAAATTAGTTTCCCTAAAATGTTGGAGGAAATATTCTTGTTTTGTTATTCAATATCTACTGCTTCCTTTTCTGGTGTCTTCCTTTCAACTTTCATCTATTACTTCTTATCAATAGCGTAATAACAATATTTCTTGACTCGGAATTTTTTTTTTACCCTTAAAGTTCGTCTCTCGTGAGTAAGTTCGAAAAAGAAATTTTTTTTTGAAGCTGTTTTTAAATTCTGTGAATATTTGAGCAATATGGAAAATTCGCTGAAGAGGGGAAGATATAAAACATGTCAGAAAGGTAATGAAATCAACAATTTTCTAATGGTTGAATGTTTCATTACAAGATGAGGAATAATTTCAACTGAAAGTCGTAATTTACAGGTTCCACTTTGCTTCTTATGGCATTTTGTAAGGAAGTGTTCGAAAATACAGTGAGCTTCTATTCGTGAGAGTTCCGTTCATTTAAGCAAATGGCGTATGTCAAAGAAATCAGGCTCTATAAAGGTTACAGGACTATTATCTGATCGTTTTATAGTCCGGCCGCGTTTTCGTTACCAGCACCCTGCCGCACCAAAGTGATAAAATAGACGTTTCATATCCTTACTCCTCAGTGCGAGATATAGAACTGTTGTTATCGCTTGTTGGGAGTTGAGGAGTGAAGGGCTCCAATAGACTTCAAGAGCATACGATTTTTACAGCAGACGTGATCTGGAAGAAAAAATGACAGTTCTGTTATTTTCTGATGCTTGGGGACTATGTGTAGCAACATCCCAGCGCATAGAGCGTTGTAATCATTACGTAAATTACCACAAAACGTTTCCGCGTTTCACAGTGAGGCCGATTCCATAAAAGCTGGCCAAAAGTAAAAAACGCCAGTGAATGATCTCAAAATCTGTACTCGGAGGATTTTCGGGTCCTGATTGCGAATCTGAAGTCAGAGTTGGATAATGTAACAGCCTTCATTCCTTATCGACAACCCCTATTCGTGAAACAGCCTGTATATTATGTTATAATCAAGGTGAATATTATGTCCATGGATTTTAGGTCGCTGGTTACGAATTTGAAGTCAGAGTTATAAAATTTAACCCCCTTAAAAACATTTTAACATTTTAGAGTATACTTAAATGATAATTATTTTGAATAAAATATGATGATTTTTTTTTAAATAAATGATTTCTGATTGGATTGTGGACAGCCAATTTGAATCCAAGTTGGCGACTTGTTCAACATATTGTAATATTTACCTAAACTACTCGTGATGTTACACCATTATGACAATTTTCGTTTCTCTAGCTGAAACGGTGTGGAAAATGGATATTTGGGTCCGCCATTTTGGATCTACCATGGCGTTTTTCGAAACTTTTTGTAATATTTTCTTAACCTACTGGTGATTATATACATTCATATCTAATTTGGTATTTCTAGCTTCAGCGGTTTAGGCTCTGCACTCTATACAACAGTAGGTTTGGCAGCCATTTTGGATCCAAGATGGCGACTTTTTCAACATGTAATATTTTCCTAAACTACTCGTGATAACCTTTATGACAAATTTCGTAGCTCTAGGTGTTGAAAATGGATTTTTTAGTTCACCATTTTGAAACGATTGAATAACGAACAGGGGCAACTTCGGGCAGAATTTTTGTTTTGTATTGAAAAAAATACATTTGACTATAACTCAGAATAAGTCTGACAGCGGAGCATCATAACTTCTTCATAACATATCGTATTTTAACGCTTTCAGTTAATAAAAATCAATAACAATTATAGTTTCACTAATAATTTATATTTGATAAATTATTATTTCATAACTTCTTTATATATTCTACGCACTTTCAGACGTTGATTCCATTTTATTTGATTATGATCTGCTTCAATCTAAAGTTTCATACAACTTTCAACACGTGCGTTGTTTACTGCCTGAGTAACACAATCGATTCCAATCGAACAAAGGTAGTTTTGCGATTCCTATTCTGGGACAGGTAAAAGGAAATAAACACCTTCATAAATACTTTCTGACTATTACAGATGTACTGTAACCAACCCAACATGAAAAAAATCTCTAACTAGTTACTTTTTTTTTTACTTTTGGCCAGCTTTATTTTGGAATCGGCCACACTGTGCGTCTGCATCATTACGAAAACAGGAAGTAGCTAATACGAACAATTACCAAAGAATGAATTCTTTTTCAAACTATGGCTAAGTTTGGCAAGTAAAGTATGTACTTCACTAGTAAATTGAATGAATACACATTACTCTTGTAATAAACGCTTGTAATTTAGTAGCTTTAAGAACACGGGCGCAAGCAGTATAAGGATACGATTCGGATTGTACAAAAGTAATATCAGGCATACAGGTATGTCAAAATATAGACTTCCTAGGATAAGAATGTCAGAATATTCCATTATTGTCCAGCACTATAATCCATCTGAAGAAAATGTCTGCATACTTCTGAGAGGTTTTCTAAGCATAATTGTATGTCATCTTTATTATTTAAAAGTATTTTGCTATATGAAATTAGTTTAGTTAGACAAATTAGTTACACTAACCCATTGCAAGAAACAGAGGCAAAATATAAATTATTTTTAAAAGAAGTGCCGGTCATTTGTATAAATAGGACCGGTTGAAGGAAGATAGAAGCCTGTATAAGTGTGATGTTTTAGACCATAGTATGAATGCTCATCCTTAGAAGAAAAAAAAAGATGGGACAAATCAAGAAACTAGCGACATCTGGATATATTTCCTTTAAGACGAATATTGAATAAAATATTAGGAAATCAGACATAAATTCGAAATATCAAATCCTACTTGTAAATGAAGTATTTTACCGGATGATATGCGTTTCTACAGTCTGTAAAATGTTAAATCAACTGAGCATGCATGATCTCTTATCATTATGGTCTAGCATCTGACTATGGTTCTGTAGGAAAGTTTGAGCATTTTTCTTCAGAAATGTTTAGTAGGTGTCTTAGTAATTATTTTTTACTTGGGTGGACATCCGTCACCTGGTACGTTTTCCAGGTATGACGTCATCAAAGATGGCGACCGCCTAATTACAAAAGTGTTCATATCTCGGCTAATATTTGACTGATTAGAATGGAATTTTGTTATTTTTGTTCAAGAAATCCTTAGTAGGGGTTTAAGTACGTATTTTAACTAAGATGAACATCCGATAAATATCCCTGCGATGACGTCATCCAAGATGACGGCTGGTTAATTACAAAAAATATTCATATTTCTGGTAATATTTAACTGAAATTTGCATGGAATGTTCTTATTTGTTTTCATTATTGCTAAACAAATATTTTTGGAACTAGTTTCAATTCAGGTGATCATCCGACTAACTTTTTATGTATGATGTCATCCAAGATGGCGGCTACTCAACCACGCAATTTTTTTTTCGCTGGTAATATTTGACTGATCAACCTGGAAGTTTGTCATTTCCTTAAGGAAACCTTAGTAGGTATTTTTAACTGGCTAGCATTCGACACATTTTCCAAAGATGACGTCATCAAAAATGGCGACTGCTAAATTAGATTTTTTTGTACCTCTGGCATATGTAAGTATAAATCTATAAAATATTTCAATTGTCCAAATTTAGATGTTAAATTTCGTTTTTCTTTTAACACAGGCTGCTGAAATGAACATATGGATGCCATAAAACTGTCAAGAGTTCCAAAATACAATGAAACAGATTTTAAACCTGGTGAAAAGTCATGCATCGTATGCAATGTAAGGGATGATAGTGTGTATTAAGTACTGGATATTGCAGAGAAGTGGGATTATTTTGGAAATGACAACATTTTTTTCAAGACCTACAGAAAGCCTTATGATGTTCTTTTGTGCAGCCCTTCAAACAGAAGAAGTAGTCGATTTTTTAAGAAGTTGTAACCCTATTACAGAATGTGCTACTTTATTGAGACAAGCATTGGAAAGACAAATTTTGTGATGCTCACGATCTTAAAACTTCATGGACTGAAAGTAAAATGCCTGATGTTTTCGTAAACTTTTTCAGTACATTGTTTAAGGTAGACCCGGACTCTATCGTGGAATTAGATACTAATGAAAATGATGATGAAGACTTAGAGAGAAAGGTTCCGCACAACTGGAATGTTAAGGCGCAAGATCTGTTGCAAATAATTTACAACAACTTATAAAGAGGTGCTAAAAAAAAACTCCACTGCATACGATGATAGGTGAATCAATACATGAAACACGTAAAAGCAAGACATTGATAACTAGCTTTAACCACGTAGGTTTAAATGTCAGCTACAGTGAAGTACTTCGTCACCATCATAATGTTGCACAGTATGCTGTTAAAGAATCAACAAACAAAGTTCCGATTCCCAGCCATTTGAAAACTGATTCCTTTACGATTACCACCTTCGACAACTTTGACCATGAAGAATCAACCTTATCTGAAGTAGGAGGTTCTCATAACACTGTATGTGTGTAGGTTTTCAAGATAAACCAGTAAACGTACCGGTTAAACAGTCTTTATCAGAAAGTGGTCTCAAACGATGCATCAAGAGCTTCTTCCATGCCAAAAGTTACAACCTTATTTCAAACCAGCAAAACGTCCTGATCTCCCACATGATTATGAAGTACCTTCTGAGCTATTCAAAATGAATGAAGATAGAAGAAAACAATATGAAATGCAGACATGCTATGGCATTTCGCAAGAATTGCACATACTACTCTACACAGTTCCCAACATTTTAATCCAGAAGAAAACGTTAACCAACATGTGTCATCGTGGAGTGCCTTCAATGCACTTTGTTCAAAAGAGAACATAAAAGAGAAACAGGTTGGGTTTTTACCAGTTATCCCATATCTAATAAATCAGCATGCGATTGTGTACACAGCATTAATAAACTTCAATAGTATTCTTAATCAGTTAGATCAAAAGTATCTACCAGTAGCTTGTGATGAAGGTGTGTGCTATTGCACGTGAAGTACAGCTAAATAATCCAGACAAGTTTAAGAACATTGTACTTAAGTTGGGAGCGTTTCATATGACAAAAATTTTGCTCCGTTGTATAGGTAAATATGTTCGCGGAAGTGGTGTATCCACTGATATCCAACTTGTTTTGAGAAGCAACAAATTCAATTTCTTTTGTTGAAGGCTTAAATATTCACCACGACTTTTCTAAGAAACAAACACAAAGTGTATATGATAAAGTAAACTCAATGTTTCAATATATTTTGTAAAAAGGTAACCCATTTGAAATGCGCCCTAACACATTGCACAATCTTGTAACAAAAGCACTAGTTTCACAGCATGCAAAAGAAAAGATCTTGAACGTTTTCCAGATGGGTGATGAAGCCTATTCTACGCGTACATTGCGCAAGACATTGTATGAAGAGAAAACAAGAAGGATATCCAGTACTATTCATAAAGTAATGTTACTATCATTTCATAGTCACGTTCACGTAGCATTAAGTAGAGGAAAAACCAAGGGAAACAAGTCAAGTAGTTCTGCTTATCGGATGATACAAATTGATCAAGCTCGTGGATATGACATGCAAGAGCTTTTTAGATATGATTTATCTAATAATTCTCTACTCTTTGATGGTGAAGGGCTTATGAGAAAGCCACAAAAAAGCAAGTTATTGAAAGAGATAGAAATATCTTTCAGCATCACCAATGACGATCTTCTATTCCAGGTGGACCAGAAAACTTGTTACATTGTGGATGTTATGAATTCTATCAGGAAGGCTGACAAGACAACCTTCGGAGAATTAGCTTCTTACTTTACATATATTAAGAGAATCACGAAGAACTGTGGAAGGTTTTCGACAGCTACCATAAACTATCACCAAAAGAACACGAGAGAATGCGGCGGCGGCAAAATAGTATTGTTATAGATATAATAGTTTGTCTCTCGGAAGATATTCCATTGCCGGTTCAACTCAATAGTTTCTGGGGATGTTCAAGGAACAAACTGCTATTACAAGAATTCATTGCGAAAATATTGATGGCTTTCTTGATTGAAGCGCCATGTGCTACTGACCACACCTTTAGTGCCTTCTCTGGTGGTGATGATGAGATGACATTCAACTGTACATCTGTGCAAAATGGAATGCAAATTAATCACCCAGAAATGAATTGCTTACTATAGAGGAAGCTGATTTTAGAATGACGATTCATTCTAAGCATGCATCCCAGTGTGGGCTCACCAGAACTGTTCTCATTAGTGATGACACTGATGTAATGGTATTAGCATTGTTTCATTGACCTAGTCTTTATCGAATTGGTTTACAAGAAATGTGGGTACGCACTGGAGTTGGTGATTCCACACGACTTTTGCTTGTTCATGCTATTTACCGAAAAATGGGAAAAGACCTACGCAAATTGCTTCCAGCTATTCATGCACTGTCAAGGTCAGATTACACCAGTAAATTCGGTACGAAGAAAGCAGCTATTCATTCTACATCGAAAATATCTTTGGAAAATTTTGCAGTTTCGCATGACTGGGATGATGTAGAAAAAAGTCTTAAATCTGCAGAAGAATACTTAGTACAGATACTGAAAAAAGGATCTCATTGTACATCCCTAGATGAATTGAGGGTTTGGCAGAACCATCATGGGGAAAATACTAACATTGACGAATTGCCACCTAGAAGCAGGAGTGTTAGGGGACACTTATTCAGATCTTACTTTTACACATACCTTCAACGCCACTGTATTGATGACACAGTTGTTTACTTACAAGCAAACATAGTAATGGGGCAGGAAAAAAAGTTCTAAATTTCTTTCTTCCACCATGGTTAGAATGTCAAAATATGTGCACATGCAAATTTTGGCAACTCGAGTGCAATAACTTTGGGAGATACATTAATCAGAGTATTGTTTCTGGAGAGTGAAGAAAAGGTGTGGAAATACCCTTATATTTGTAAAATGCTGAAAAAATGAAAATCAAATACATAGTATTAGGCACTGGGTAGACACAATACACACACACACAATAACCATCAACTAATACAAAAATACAATTATAATAATAGTATTACATGAACCTTACCCAACTACACTCAATCTATCTCTTTTTCTCACTTTCCCTCCTTTCCCTTTTTATTGATATAGTCCCCATTTAGAACCCTCTCCACCCCACCTCCCAAATACACACGCAATCACAAGTTTAAGAAATAAACGAGGTAATACAAGGATAATGCCAGAACATATTAAATGTATCTCATTTGAAACGAAGATACAAATTGAAGCACGAGTATGGAGGAAAAGAATCCTTTAACTGAAATTTAACGTTCTTTTATACTGCTATGAGTGAGCGACAAAATGGCTATAAAACTTATTTCGAAAGCTGCTTAGGGGGCTAGCTGTGCGAACTGCCAAAGGAAGATTATTCCATTGCTTGATTCCGAACACCGCAAAAGATTTAGAATAGGTCTGAGATCTGTGCTTTGGTATTCGCAGGGTGGCATTGATTTTCGAGCGAGTGTTCATATTGTGGGTGAGGTGCACAGATTCCAGCATAGAGGCCAGGTTTGCAGGAGAGTTACAGTCTTGTAGAACTGCAGTAGAAGACGAAACGTTTTTCAGTTGCAGCCATGTCAGTGTAGAGTGTCTGCATGATACATAGTGATATCGTTTATCATTCAAGATGAACCAAACATATCAATTTTGTATTACTTGTTTGCTACAGATCATTATAGACTACGTCACAATAATCAAAGATCGGAAATATGAGATACTGTATTAAGGTGATTTTAACTCGTCATGGAAGAAAAGTGTATGTATCTTCATACGCACTCTTTTGGATATTAGTTTAACATGTTCTGACCATGATATAGAGTTTCGTCAGTAATAATACTTTTGACTTTATCTTCTCTTTTTATTTCCTCGTTCCTAATGTAAACTTTTGGTACGTACGAATTTAGATTCATTTTTCCTAATATATTTGAAGACTCTATTATTATACATTGAGATTTGCTTGGATTTAGAGACAAACCATTGTTTTCTGACTGAAATTTTTTACTAAAAATCTAGAAAGGTTAAGATAGTTACCTGTCGATTATCGATGGCTTTACGGATGTCATCAGTGATTTTGATAAGTGCCATCACTGTACTGTGATCTTTC
>JAGDQP010058454.1:0-12552 GCA_022664845.1 Lepisma saccharinum
AAGGTCAACATCTCAAAACGATTTTATTATACCGAGACCAAATAAGAAACTGATATGGTCGAACGGAATACAGTGATCGAGCTGCAGTTCTGTGGCATTTGCTCCCAATCCAATAAAAGGAAAAATTGAAACAAAACCCATTTCTCTTGACTCCTGAAAATTTTATATTGGAGAATATTTTACAAAATGGTGTGGTGTAGATTTAATTGACTGTAGTGTGTAAAGTAAGCAACTGTAGATTAATGTAGTTGATGTTTTGATAGGTTATACAAAAATCGCAACATAGTTGTGAACATTTCCAACACAATGCCTCTTTTTGTAGTTATATAAAATATTTTTTAACTGTTTCAGCAAATACCTACTTAGAATCTCTATACAAGTAGCGTTTCCCAACAGCTTGCCTCCCCATTTGGCCCAACTGCCTAAGGTTAGGATTACAAGATGGCTCTCCTCAACAAGTTGCATAAGATGAAAAAAGCTACCACTATATTGTACTTAAATAACTGTAAAATAAAGTGAAGTACTTATATTTTGTTGTCCTGGTTTAATAAATCCACAATCGAGCAACAAACGTAATGTTAATATAAATCGAAGCGTAAAAAAATATTATTTTCCACTCGAAGACACGTTATTCATGAAATCATCACTCCAAACTGATGCAACTGCCTCTGTGGTGCATCCAGTATGTAATTCAACTCCTACCTGATAGATGACACCATCAGTCTGAGCTGAGGAATACACCTCCCCGTTCTAACAGACCTCTCTGTTTTGCCAAACTTTGTCCTATTTACTAACTCCTAATGTAAAATAATTCTTTATAGTTAGTTTCAAACAATATATTCTTGTTTTCTTACTATAATCTTTTCAAATCTTGTATCTTCTCAGTGGTGATTTATTTTATTTATTTATTAAGTTTCAGATACAGCTCGAGTTGCCATTTTACACAGAAACTAAATAACATTACAACAAACTAAATAACAGTACACGAGGAATAACTAAGATATTGGTATTTAGCGTTCGATGGAAAGTGTTTTCATCCAAAAATATCAATATTTGAATCAAGGTTTTGGATCAAGGTTATTGTACACAATTATCAGTCTAGAGAGTAAGGAGCGCTGTACTATACTTAACTTAGTCGTGGTACAATGAAGCAGGTCCTGTTCTAAGATTTCCGTTAAGTATCTTGTATAAGTACATCAAATCTGCGAGCGTGGGACGAGAAGATTGAACGTAGATAATAACTCGGTAAAAAACTTCGGTAAACTTTATTTTATAATAGCCAGTCTAGTAACTGTTGACTTCGGCCAGTCACAATAGATTATGTCCCTAGTTAAAAGACACCCATGCCCCTTCCGGGACTCGAACCCGGGACCTTCGAGTCGTGGAACTAACGCCTTAGACCGCACGGCTACCTGATCGGCAATAATAACTCGGATTTGCTTAAGCTACGTACTGATGGTATTCTTCTTTTGACAAGAGCAAGAAAAAGTTCAGAACAGAATCAATATGAGATAGATTAGTAATGCTAGCCATGTTTCAAATTGGGGAGCAATATTCAATTTTAGGGGAGATGAAGGTTTTATAGAACATGCTCAATGAATGATGGTCCTTAATTTCTGTAAATCTATACAGAAGACCCAGTAAGCTCATGGAACTGTTAGTTATAGAAGTCATGTGATCAGCAAACAAAAGATTTTCGTGAAATACGACTCTAAAGACCTTTCGAGAAGAAACTTTAGTGATAGGATTATCTTCAATGATATTGGCAAATGGGATTTGATTCCTCTTTAAAGAAATAGTAAGTAAAGAAGATTTTGAGGGATTCATTTTCAAGTTCCACGCATCACACCAGTCCAAGAGGTCAGAGATGGAATTTTGGAGATCAGCAACATTCTGTAACGATATGATTTCTCGAAATAATTTCCAGTCGTCAGCAGAAAGGACAATTTTGGGTTTAGATGACGAATTATAAGATGGGAGATCGTCCACGACGTCCATATATACAAGGAAAATGAGAGAGCCCAAAACACTACCTTAAGGTACACCAGAGAGAACGGGAACAAAATTAGAAGAGGATCCAGAAAGAACAACATGTTGTTCGCGGCCAGTGAGATATTCTTTATGAAGAAGATTACAATCAATTCTATCGAAAACCTTACTAAGATCTAGATAGTTGACACCAAGTTGTGTGTTATTGGACAGGAATTGGTAGCATCAGGGAGTAACAAGGACAGATTGTTAAGAGTTGAGCTACCAGGAAGAAAGCCATGTTGAGCAGAGTCTAGATAGGGTGAAACAAAACTATAAAGTCTATCTTTGATGATTCTTCCACACACCACAGACAAAGTAGTTAACAGAGAAATGGGTCTGTACGAAGAGACATGGGTCTTATCTCCAGATTTCAGAATGGGTACAATATTAGCCTGCTTCCAATAATAAGGAAATACACCTTCAGCAAAACACCTATTTAGAAGACGAGAAAAGGGGTAAGCCAATGATTCAGCAGTATTACGTAAGAAAATAGCACTAATATTGTCAGAGTCGGGAGAACGATTCAGAGGTAAAGAAGAAAGCAGATATTTTACCTCATCAGATGATATACTTAATGAAGACAGTGAATGTGAACAGATCTGTTGAAGCTGAAGAGGAGGTAAAGAAGAAGATTGAACACAGAAATGGTTAGAGAAGTATTCATTCAATAGATGTACCCTTTATTCACCAGCAGCTGTGGCTGAATCATAAACTAATTCTGTCGGAATACGTGACTGACATCTTCTAGAGTTTATGAGAGACTAGAATCTCCTAGGACTGGTTGATATTTCAGAACTGACTGAACAAAAGAACAAAGTCTTTACAGGTAGCATGTATTACATCCGTGAACAAATCAATCGCTTCGTTCACAGTTAAGTTTTCAAGTATACACCACGGGAAAAGAGAAAGATCACGGTTAATATAATTCCATTACCTTTTCAAATTGGAAAATAATGAATTTCGGGCGGAAGTTGGAGATATAATAAGTAATATTTATTATGTTAATTTAAGCAGCGCATTAACTAAACGACTATGAGAACATGGACATAAGACCTGAACTCACAGAACAACAGTTAACAAAGTTTCAAATTCTATGATCATGCTTAAGTTCTCGGATGATTTGCCACTCGGAAGAACAAATATAATTGACATTCACGGAATAATTATGCACATACACAGCTGCTATCTATCGAGAACATCTCGACTTAATTCAGACATCGCGTTCATCAATGAATCAAAACAATACAAGCAAGTACTTTGTTACAAGGAATCAAGTCAACGATTGTAAATCTGACTGTATTAAACTAGTGATCGAAAGGTCGTTGGCAGTTTGTTTTAACATAGTTTGATGGAACACGGTCTCTTGTACAGATTCCAGGAGAAAAGCGAGAAATGGGTTATTTTAGCTTAGTTCCTTCTAACATTGGAGGATTCAATTGTTTGCTCTGTACCTACTCTATTCAACTCTTTATTATGTTAGAATTTATGTATTATTAAACAAAATTAAGAGACAATTAATTTTCTATTTGTTTATGTGTTTTTTACATTTTGGGGCATCAAGGCCAATAAAGCTTACTTTATATAAAGAATTGACAAACTAATACATTGATTTAACGTACCCCCATACAGAAATGATCACAAATAAATAAATAATTCAGCGAGCTATCATTTGTTTCCCAATAGTGCAGTTGGTAAGCATCTACGAACTGCAAAGCACATGACGGTTTAGAATAGATTTTAGGCTAACGTACCAAAAACTCTGTTCTCCGCGGGGGAGTGGTACTTGATGCACCGAAAATATCTTGAAATAGGTCTGAAATTTCAACTCTTGCTCAGTATAAAAGCGATGGCGTCATCAATTAAATCTGCATTTTATGAAGAGAGTGTCATTGGCAAATCTGGGTATAGGCGTCAGGCAATCAATTTTAAGGTTTCGCAACTCTATGATTTGAGATTCATAAGATCCAAGTTAAGCAATGAAAAGCTTTATAGCATACCTGACGACATCTATGTGGTCTCTATGACGTCATCAACGACGCCAACAGTGTGTAAATTAGAGGGTTACCGTGTAAAAACTCATCCTGCATTTCGCCAGGTTCCTTAACAAGTTTCAATTATATTATTATTAGGTCATTAAGATGAATAGTCAACATAGTAGGAAGTACATTTGCTTGCCTGGGATCCCATGAAGTCATCTGCTATGTCCACCAATGTGTAATTAAGTACTTTTTCTCATATTCGCCACAGCATTCACGAAACTAATAATTATCAGTTAGTTTTAGTTACTTGTCAATAAATGATCAGTTCAAGTGTTTTTGGCTTGCTTTCCAACGTATGGAATGACCCCAGACATCATCAAATAAAAATAACTTATTATGTAACTGATATTGCCAAAACTCAACAGAGCAGTCACGAAGTCGGCTCATTGGCTCACCTGGAGGTAGATGCAAGGACCACAATGACGTCATAATCACCATTAGCAGATAATAATGAAATTCGCCACTGAACTTACCCTAATGATTTTTCTGATATATGAATTCCAGGTCAATTAGATTCATAATAAAGTATTATTACATCCTACTTATCCATGAAAACAGCTAAATACGTCATGTAATGTCACAATTAACGTGACAGCTATAGAGTGTATAAATAACAGGTGCTTGAAGACATTATCTACTGGAATAATCAATATGATTAGATCTTTATCTTGAGATGTAGGTTACATAATACAAATTATATCAATAAATGCCAACTGAAGCCTATTGTGATATTTGCTAATGACTGTAATATTGTTGTGACATCATCAATATCCGTAAATGACATAGAAGAAGAAGAAGACAAAAAAGATGAACATTAATGTACTAATTCTCTACATTATTCACGTTGTGAAATTTAGCATGCAAGGTGAACATATGAATAACGAAAAGCATTTTTCGTAATATGCATAATATATTCCTGTTGATGGTATAATGGCATGTAAATCATGTTTGAATTTCAATTTATTTTTTAAGTCCTTTTAACAATTTTAACTCAGGCTGGATGGATGAATTTGTGGAACGTAGAAAGTGGGAGGAAACGGGAGTACCAGCAGGAAACCCACGCGCACGGTGTCTGTACACCAGGAACCCCACATCGCACGAGTAGAAATCGAACCGACGACCTCAAGCACCAGAGGTGAGCGCTCTAACCGTTGAGCTACCCATTATATAAATCATGTTCGAAACTTATATTTCACAGCTTGTTCTATTGGTTTAATTCCTGAGAGGTGATAAGCTGGCAATACTAAACAAATATAATAAGTAAGGATATTTCTAATAATATTAGGTAAACTTATGGAGACGACAGGATCAAAGATTTCATATTGTCCTTCCAACGTCGTCTTGGTCTTCCGAACGGTCTCTTTCCCCCCGATGAATGGAGATGGCTTAGCTTGCCTTGAAGAACCTGCCACTTTCGACAGAGATGATGAAAAAGAACCCATAGAACTGTATCTGTATCCGATGGAAGGTAATAGTAAACAACCATATGTTTACATTGCCCAAGGATCTTCGAATCATGAACCTTCCTACCGGGAGAAGATCAGTTATCATCATCATCAACAACAACAACATAGTATTTATGAGACGTATTTATGGGAATCGGTGGTGTCCGAACCACCTAGAAGTTCATGGTTTATACAAAATTAGTACAATTTTAGGAGTAATTCCCTGTATTTAATATTAATATCATATCTAGACACCTTGGACCCCCCCCCCCCCGCCAAAGTTCCCAGAAAAGAACTTCTGGGAACGTGTCTGATTCTGATGGCGATATGGAGTGCATTGTACACCCAACATTCTTCGTAAGTCTATTCCACATATATTTTGTTATTATTATTATTTAATCTTTTAATTCCACACGGAAATTACTGGATATCAAATTGAAATTAAGTAATGTTTTCCATAGAAAAAAAATATTGTTCCATGTTCCTTGCGTTCAGCATAAATTAATGATCTGTTATCAGCTGTCTGCTTATCTTCGTAAACCGTTCCTAATTCTGTCTTTCTTGAAAACAATCTTCATTCTCTTTTCTCATACTTCTCTCTCTCTCTCTCCCTCTCTCAATAACACACTCGCCACCAACACACAAAAAAAGAGCAGAGCTGAGTCGCTCGATGATAATGACATGTTATAAGCCTTCGATATTTTTATTGAGTCCCATTATGCTCTGTGGACCAAGTAATGACATATTTGCGTGTGAAGTGTTGATTGTTCGAACACGTTATATGAAAAGCGAAAACATCTCTCCCCCACCAAAAAATTTCCATGACGTTGATACTGTACATAGAAACAGGAAAGCACTTTCGATTTCCACAATTCTGTTCTTTTATTTTATTTTTTTGGCCTTCCGGAGGGCGGAGGGGACTGGCCATTTCCTCTTCCTTGCTAAACCTTCTGCCTCAAAATACAGATTATTATATCCTAATTTCTCTTTAATTTCTTATTGATATTGAAAGCACATTTAGGGAAGTTGTAGACGGAAAGCGCTGCTTTTAGGTCCCTGGATAGCGTAGCTAAAAAAGACATTACAATTGCACTAAATCCGTCTGTCTGTTCGGTTCGTCTGTTTCCAAAGAATGTATCAGGAACCATAGGGAGTAGACATGTCATTGAGTAGGTCTTGACTACATTAGCTCAGAGACTCCGGAACAGTCTTGATTGATGTAGCGGATCTGTGCTGCCAACCCATTTTGTAAAAATTCAATGTTTGACATTGCTTCCATTACATTATATCTATCTGCACCATAATTGGTATATGTAAACGTTTTTTGACATAACAGAAAAAATCTTGGGTATTTTCGTTCCCAAGCATCCCAGCTGTCAATGTTGCCAACCTATTTTCTATAAAATTCAATTTTTCAAATTCTTTCCTTTAAGTTACATGTAGAAGCACCAAACTTGGCATAAATATTCTTCAACACAATAGAAAATACTGTGGTATCCAACCTATTTTATAAAAATTAATGTTTTTGTGTCTGAGATGTTATCAATGGACCCTCGGAGCCTTTTTGATTGTTAGCAGAATCGCAGAACTCACTTGTTTCTTTGCAAGAAAGCACAAAATACAGTTATGTTTATCCATACTAAGAGTATTCATTACTAAAACTGATTTTACTATATATATAATAACAAAGAGCATACACAATTGTATAATTTTTAGCGCACCAAAAGAAACTGCTCTGTCCTGTCTTAACATTGTTTTATCCGTCTGTCTGTCTGGTTGGCTTCTCAGAATGCACAACTAAAAGGAAGCCACTAACAGCGATTTTAAAGGAAGTAATAGAAAGAATTGAGACGTTGCACACATAGCCACGAATGTGCTGCAGCAGCGCCTCTAACGGGTGTCGGTGGATCTGTTCGGCTTAGTGGTTTGTCGGTAGGTACTTCTCAGCGCTTCAAACGGGTTTCGGTGGCACTTCCAAAACACATTTGAAGAACTACTAATGCCTTGTTTACATTACTAACATTTTACCATGGTTAACGTTAACCCGAGTTCATTTGAGTAATGTAAACGGTAGTTACATTAACGCGGATTTCAAATTTAACTAGCGTCAACTTACGACGGTTATCTTGTAACGTTAGTAAGGAAACGACTGTCTAAACAGAAGTTAGTTATTAGGCACGAATCACTTCGTGAGTTTATTTCTTTCTTTATCGAAATATATAGTATAATAGTGGTGCGTACTACTTTTAAAGTATAAAAGAATGATGGCAGAACTTATCTACAAAATGTGACGCTACAATCAATTCATTTGTGTTCATTTTTTATAATTTAACCCTCTCCCGTGTAACAAGCAGATTCTTTACTCAACCACGGAAACCTCAACCTGTTTCTTTACAGACAATGGTAATACAAGCACAATAACCAAGTTAATTTCTGTAGTCTGAACGCAAGTTAGTTTTACTCATAAGTTTTACCATCGTAAACTTTTAGTAATCTAAACAAGACATAAGCAGGGCCGTTACTTGTGTCGTTTGAAGGCAGCCTAAGACTCTATCCATAAGCAGTTCACGTAGCCAAGAACATTTTTTAAAAAGTTTGGAGGAATCTGGGATAAAATCCGAACCATCTGCGCTAACGAGGACACATAAAGCCCGCTAGATATAAACTTCGATTTTCAAGTGTGGAAGCCTGTTGTTATCGGGGACCTATTGTGAAGAAAATCGCTACAGCAAGTTTAATAATAGACGTGTATAATAATTGTATAGAATTTATTCTTCAGAAAGACGTGATAAACTACCAAGGTTTCTGCCAGACTTGCGCAATCATCCCCCAAAATTCTCCAACTCCCACAAGTTTAAATTTTCTACGGTTGAAACTTTATAGAAACCCTACAAAACGGTCCCCACTTTTGGCTTTATACCCTCCAACTGGAATCCTGACAGAATCACTGTAAACTACTGAAATTGTTTGTCTAGAGAAACTAAGACAAATTCAGTGAAAATATGATAGAGAACCGTGTAAGAAGTGTAACTTTTTTTTACAATGCATAAATACTATTTTCTTGAGGAATATTATTGACTTGTTCTACAAACAAGAACTTAAATTTCAAAGTGGTCGTTGTGGGATACTGAGCATCAAACGTCTACTTACATTGTTTAGCATATTCGAAAGGGTTTTGCATAGGCAGATAAACTTGTATTTGTAAAACTTTTCGTACTCTGATACAAACACTTCATGCTCAATATTTCACAATGGCTGTACGTTCATGTTGCAGAAAACTTCTGAATTATATGCTTCACGGAGATGATTACGGCTAAACAACCAACAATTCTGGACACAGGTTATTATGCCAGACATTCACGCAGAGCTCTGCGTATTATACATGACTATTAAAAAAACGGAACAATTTGAATACATCCCGTGAAACTCTAGACACAATAGGAAACTTATTGTATGATGAATTGACTGGAAGATATCATAAAATTTTCTCCTGAGTAGTCACATTAGTTCATTATTCTCCCACCAGACAGCACTGTCGAAATATTTAAGCTATTTGACTAGAGAAAGAGTTTTGCGTCCTAGAATTTTGAAGTGGCCTCCTTGGTTTCCCGATCTGACCTCCTTGGTGACTCTTTGTGTCACGATAGGTCGCTTGCACACCTTGACTCACTGAAAGTCTGTCTGATGTAGAGAAATTTGATCGTAGGAAAAACAAAAGGAAACAAATGACGCTTCCAAAGCGCGTAACAGAAAGTTGAATAAATCATTGAGATTTGAACAGCGACAAAGAGAGTGAATTTTTTGAGTTTGTCAGGTTAAACTTTCATACTTGGTTTACAGAAGTGGGTACAAATTGTAATGTTATGTTAAACCTATTTATAATAATAACACATAGAAATTGTCCTTTTTTTTTAACTGGTAGTACTGTATGCTGGTAGTTTATAAAACGATGCTTGTGTGTGTGAAAAACATGAATAACTTCAAAAGGACATACGTCCAAATGTGGCACGATAACTTCAGAAATTACGCAATATGATGATGTAAGACATCTCAGTTTAGCAAATCACAATCCCCGGGTAAGAATTTAAATCTCAAGTAATTATAATATTGTGCAATAAACGAGCTTAGAGATAGGCTCTAGGTTGCATTCTTGAATCATAAAATTTGCACAATTATTGACTTGGTGCATAAATTCGGTCGGCCAAGAAAGGAGATGTAATATTTCCTGAGAATTAGTAGTTGCTGCTGTTATTCTGTGTATATTGCAAACCATGGTCCTTTGTTAACAAGGTACTTGTCCATACCAGGTCGAACCATTGACATTAATGCTTTTTTTTTTTAAGGTAATAAACATGGAGTGGTAAGTCGAAAAGAACTAAAAATTCCCGCACATTGTGTCGTTTGAGTTTCATTTAGGTGTACCAGTCTCGGAGGCCGCCAAGATATTGTTGCGCATTTCGTGAATCATTCACTTTAAGATGCTTCCCAGGAATGGGGATGCTGCACTGTATTGTGAACATTACGGAGAAACTACCAGCAAGATGTCATTCACTGATTCTCCAGGTGAACAACGCCAGACCTCACACTGCAACCATTACGAAAAAAATAGTCCTTCAGGAGCAGCGAATGAACGTCTTACCACATCCGACATACTCCCAATACTTCGCGCCTTCGCATAATCATCTGTTCCGTGCACTGTCAAATGCGTTGTTAGGTAGATCTGAGCTCTTGACTTTATGATGTCTTCTCCCAGAAACCGGTGGATTTTTTACCAAAAAGGAATCACGGAATTCCCTGAACAATGGAAGACAGTCATGGCGGAGACTATAGTATTGATTGGTGTGTTCTGAAATTGGTCTTCTTTGGTTCGTGGTTAGCGCTTGAATGGAATGCTAAGAAAATTGACATAATTTCTGCACCAACCGAATACAATTATTCTTAGGTACAACATTGATTGTGATTTAATAAGCTAATACATCTTACGTCATGATTTGTTGAGATATTACGTCATTTGTGACGATACAGTAACA
Source organism: Lepisma saccharinum (assembly GCA_022664845.1). NCBI lineage: Eukaryota > Metazoa > Arthropoda > Insecta > Zygentoma > Lepismatidae > Lepisma > Lepisma saccharinum. The sequence continues at coordinate 10,546 of JAGDQP010058454.1, forward strand.
CAATAGGGCACCTCTAATTCCGGAGCTACACACACTTTTAAATTGTTTTGCAAAGGATCTTCTTTTCTTGATTCAGTCTGAAGAATTCACCCTTTAATTTATTGCAATTATTTTTTAAACCCCTGTATAAAACTCAGTGAATAATTTTGAATACGGAGAGACAAAGAAAGAAGACAAGCACGAGCCGCCACTGACACACACTCTCTCTTCATCTCTTATTCTCTTTCTCTCTCTCTCTCTCAGGGAATAAGAATACTAAGACACGAATAAAAACGGAGATAAATTATCTCCAGACACATAGCTTGTGCGTGTTGGTGCCTCATTACCATCAATGCGGAAAAACACTGAAATCTTCCGTACTTTTAACTCCGTTCTCTCCCCTCACCCGTCCCCTTGTATGAACTGCCGCAGTTGCTAACTGCACACTATAATAATAACAAGAAAGAGGTTACACTGAGACGATAATTAATATATATTTTTTTTCTTTTCTCTTATAATTCTTTCTAAATGCAGTGGTGGCTTATAACAGAAGTTGCTCTTTACACTTACCATTTTGTTCATGATAATCGACACTTACTTCACGTATAACACGAAACAATTTATTTTATCAGCATGTAGAGATGGAGTCAGAAAAGAATAATGTCTTTACCCTTTTCTTGTAGCGTAAGTGTTGTTAATTACATATCAAGGATATTTTATTCGTGTAGTTAAATGTGACATTCAACTCTAAAGGGGGGACAATCAACCTTGTATTATCATGACAAAAACAGAAAATCAAGATTTCAGAAAAACAAGGATAAGGAAATTTGTGACGCAGTATGATATGTGTTTATTAAATATATAAGAGTTCTGTAATAACACATCTTGCTCTATACAGGGTTTAACCTGTACTTTAAAAAAAAAATGCGAAAGACTATTCAACCCTATAAAAGAATTTCATAACATTTTAGCAAAAATTCTAACGAAATTTATATTTACCAATATTTTTTTTTCCTTTGGATAAAGAATGGCCTCAATGCCTGCCTTTTAAAAATGTATTTCTTTTATTAATATTATCGGAGTCGTCGTGGCTTAGCGTTAGCGCGTCTGACTACGAATTGGCCGTCCCTAGTTCAATTCCCGGCCAGGACGCTGGAGACTTTTCTTCCGTGCTTCTATGCCTGGCGCTGTGAGGTGTACTCAACCTCCTATTAAACTGAGTACCACAGGTGTTCCTGGGCACCTTGAGAGATAAAGACAAAGGTGGTCGAGCGTGTGACTCACCCCTCTTAGTTTATTATATACGTACTTTGGACTCACCGGCCCACCTCACTTTGTGTCGTAGGTCGAAAATATGTGAAGCGATAACATTATACCCCAGTGCGTGGGCAACCATGTGGGAATACCATCCTGACTGAGTTTTTTTTTTCATGGTTTTCCTCAGTCACACGTTGCAAATACGGGGATGGTAACTTAAAATTATTCCCTGGCCGACTCCTTTCCGCATTCTATCCCCTATCCTATTTCGGCCTGAACTTTAGAGGCCTAAATGTAATAAAATAAATTCAAAAAATAAATTCAAATCAAATGTTAACTTCTGAAACCTGATCGATGAAAAGTTGACTTATTTCAGAAGTGCTAAATGCGAAGGAGAAGTAATTTATTTATTAAGTTTTATTTAATTATAGATTATATTGTGTAATTTCATTCTCGACCACCGCGCCACCGCCGTCCAGGATGCAAAATTCTATTTTCCAGGTGAGTTTGTAGAAGTGGATGAAACGCGTTTTCTAATAGGCGAGCATCGAATGGCGATTGCAAGTACGAATTAAAGGCTTGTATGCAAGAAGGACATTTCTCCAAAGTTCCAATTTCTGAAAAAAATCGATCTTGAAAATTTTGGAATCTCTGTTTTATTAAATTACCTTTGAATAACACAAGACTTATTCCATATTGAATACGGTTATCTTTAGTATACCAAGTTTAAAGTTGAGAGTTCCTGGATTCGTATAACCAGCGGCCGATCAT
>JAGDQP010058455.1:0-12552 GCA_022664845.1 Lepisma saccharinum
CATTCTCGTGCGGACCCATCGTACAGCTATATGAAGCAATACGTCCATTAAAATCTAATCTAATATAAATATATTGGGTTAAGTATTATCTATACAGTCCCCACCAGGGAAGCAAGACGTTCGTGCTACAACGAAGATCAACGTGAACTATAATGGCATATAAAACTCAGTTACTGGGAACCAGTAGAGTGAGCGGTAGAAACTCGATCCTATAATATGGTTTAAATAATATTTATTGTTCTTCGTACGCGTTTTTAGCTACCGCTCTAAGGTTAATATATCTTCGTACACATGTGAAGTAAGATACACTTCTATTTCTCTGTACAAGTACATCCCAGATCAGTGTTCTCTACATCAACTAGTTTCCTGTGTTCATTAAAATTTTCATCATCATCTTTTCTTGCCATTTTTATGGTTGAAAAATGATTCCGCTTCTTTTTCCCACATGTGGAATAACATTTTCGCTTTTCGTACTTGAATTTATAATTTTTCTGAAAGTTTCTATTTCTTTCTAAAGAATATTAATGTACAATATATAAAACGTATATGTGCAACAACATGTAATATAAGTTTCCTGTTACGACTGACACATAGTAACATCATCTTAATCTCAACCATGGTTTGTAAGGTATCTGGAATATCATCAATTTTAACCTGAATGAGAAATACTACTTTCAAACAATTCTATATATAGTAATGAAATAATCTTTTTCATCCAATCTTTAGATATATCTTCAAAAATAAACAATTTGGCTATATCAGTTAAATTTTCTTAAAATGTTGTTTGGACATCACACCCTAAGATCTTACTAAAACAATAATATTAATTCTGAAATGATATGAAGGTTTCAGCGTAACATAGCTGACTAAAAAGACTGAAAGAAGAAACATTTTACATAATATTTTATTCAAATATGATATAGATTTTATAATTCAACCGTAAACAATTATACATATGGAAGCAAATATTGGAACTGGAAACGTGTCACACTTTTTGGCATAATAGGTAAACCTCTTTGTGAGTTCAGGTATAGGAAACCTAAGTTCTTATAGGCATTTTTCTTTTCGTGAGGCGAATGCTGGGATAGTATTTTGGCTACAGGCATTCGACACAAGAATTCCAATTTTAATAAACAGTGGGCATAAACTAGACACATAATCCCTCCGATTTCAAGTTTGGGTCGTTGTTGTAAGCAAGTTCAATCAATTAAAAGAATATACTCATTCCTTCCTGGTGTAGATTCCATTATACTATTATTTCAAAGTCATAGCGTTTTACAATGATGGTTTGATTATATTCTTCAAAATCAATATCAAGATTTAAATAACATTTCGTTTTAAGTCCTTTTATTAGAAACGATTGTTGTGTGTCACACGGTACAGCTATACATACGAAAATCGTAATGTGTTATTGACTAATGTGTATAATCCTAGTGGATTTTATATAGTAGAAATGCATTTCTGTGATTCGTTTCACTAAGGTATTAATTACAATTTTCCAGACATATTGTCTTAAAAAAAAACCACAGTAACAGACCGTTAGTAAGGGATAAAACAATAGAAATAAGTATATTGATAATTTTATATATAAGCGCCTGGTATACACCACACCACGTTTAACTAACCCAAATATAACAACTGGATGTACTACATCTTTGGATAATATTTAGGAGATTGGGTGCATTCTTATGTGATTTTCTCACACTATTTCAGAATCAAAGAGATATACTTCTTTTTTAAAATTTATACTTTCTTATTTTTATTCAGTTTCATTACATGACTACATTATAGATCTCTTTTACAGGTTTTGTAGGTTAACCCCAATATCCACCAATTCCACCATAACCTGCGTAACCACCGTATCCTCCAATACCACCAAGGCGACTGTAAACATGAACATTGGGGCCAATTCTCTTCACAATTGCGTTGAAACCGTTGATTGGATCTGATCCGTAGTTGACAACTCTATGACTTCCATCAGATTCAACTAAACTGTATTGTCCTTTGACTAGATTACCATCACGGGTTTCTACTTGGTTCTTATGGTCACCGGTCAAGGCGTCGGAGACAGAGTATCCAAAGTTGTATCTTGGGTATGACTGAAAATATATAACAAATTAGAATCGTTGTCACAAATGAATGTTGTGTCAGTACAAATAGCTTTCAATGATTTGAAGAATGGACAAGATTTGGGTTCGTTTCATCTTTTAATTGCCTAGCGATTTCTTACTAACATTAAAAAGGCACAAAACTATACATCTAATAACAGTTTTAGGAACGGTATAATACACAGGAAAAATGTTTTCAAATTCGTAAATTATTGATTTTTATTAATAATACACAGAGAAACTAAATTCATTTAGAATGTACAACAAAACTGTGAACATGATTATAGAGGAAATCGTCTTCGACGTAATTCAGGAATAAGCATTAATACCCCTTGTAATATTAGTCCATGCCTTTTCTGTAGAAAGTTGTACTTTTTATTTTAAATGTCCTTGATCACGAATATGCTAATAATATTATTCAAAATTTTTCTCGCATCTTAATTTACTTAACCTTTTGACTAAATTAAAGTAAGTGTTTGCGTTGAAGTTTATGGAGCTTATAATAAAACAAATATATATTATATCTGATTAAATATTTTCTAGGACATTATGACACATATATCATCCTTCATTGTGACGAATGACAAATGCTAAGTATGTCTAATACTCTATTTTCCCAATGAAAGAAACGAGCTGTGTCTAATTCAATCAACTCTTTTTGACAGTTTGCAACAGCGGGTAATATTCTCACTGTACATACTTACATGGTAATTAAGTCCTCCAGCAACACCTCCATAAGCTCCAATTGTTCCATGACCACCAATGGCTCCATAACCTCCAATGCCAAACTGGGCGTAAGCAGCAGCAATCAATGCAGCGAAAGCCAATAAAACCTGAAATTAAAAATTCTATATTCAGATATTTCTCCTTATCTCCTTGCAGTATTGGTTTTTATTGAAATCTATTATAAACGCTATGAATATAGTGGCCCTAAGAGATAAAATATTAGAATAATATATTGCTGCACCAAGGTAAGAGTCGTATGGTATATCATAATTTCAAAACATTTGCTGAAGGTTTTAAACGTCATACGCTATTGCTAATTTGACTGATCTTATAATTTGGCTTTTCGGTGTGAGTGAGATATTCTTATTACCCTTAGATACAACCGTTAGAACACAAGATTCTGAAATGCGGCATTTTATTTATTATAAATGAAGAACGAGAAATCCTAAAAATAGTGGTTGCTTGCATGTTTTCAACTACCAACCTTTGGGTAGACGTTTAAGAAATTTCCCTGGTTGGGATGCCATATGAAATCAACAGCTGCAGATGGAAACCACAGGCTAAAAGAATAGTACCCGACACCCACTTCGACAAATTCAACTCTGTAATGAAATATGCTTACTTTTAACGTTGCGGTTGGATCGTTTATCACTCCTGGAGAATGAGTTAGTATACCGATTGAGAGACACATATATAAGAGAAAACTAAATTATAATCTAATCTTTGGAATCTAATTCTTTTCAAGCTGTCGATTCTGTTACTTATATTGAAAGAAAGAAATGGAAAAATTACTGTGCATGTCTTCATGTTGTATGACTGGAAGTTACTTCAGATATGATTCTCCTCTGTTGGTGTTCTCTTATATAGGGAAGTATTTCTCAGTAGGAAACGGAAATTTAAAGTGAGATTGTCGTTTTTGTACAAAATATATGCAATTTCTCATTAGCTCTGTTTGCAGAAAGGTGTTCTGACTTCCAACGAATAATTGCATATCCTGCAGAAATTACTACGGGATGATAAACTTTCTCAATGCCAGTGTAACCATGACAACAAATTTGGAGTTATCGATTCATTATTTAACTATATTGTTATAGATAAACCCATAGATATTGTAATCAAATATTTAACTAATGGAGAATTAATAGAAATGAAAAATAAATATTACAAATAATTCAAAAGAACAATAAGATGAAAAGAAGCGAGACCAAAATTGTTTGCATATCATTTTTAAACCTTAATTAATCTCATATTTATTATTGCTATTGTTTCTTTTTCAGGATACTGTAACGTCTGGTAACAAATTAAAACATATGAGTAAATTAGTTTTCCTAGAATACTTCTCAGTGAGTCTTGCTATTGTTTATTGGTCATACAAAAGTGATTACACCAAGTATTTTTCTGATTGCTCGAAAGTTGAAAGAAGACAGATTGTCTTGTTTTCTTGCGTTAAATCACACTATTTTACAAGCTTCTATGACCCATCATTCTCCTTTTTAGATTGAATTCTTTCTATATAAAGTTATTTCAGAAAACTAGCATTATTTTAAATAGAATAATTATTTAAAAAACTTAACGGAAACTCTTTGTTCTGTTGGTCTTTCCTTGAAGAAGGATTGGCATGATGATTGGTTTGATTTCAAATTCTTATTTCTAAGCTTGTGAACCGCCACATCATTAGGCGCTACAAGACCCAAACGAAACACATACATTTAAATTCTTCGAAACGCACTCTACATTGCAATTAACCTTTAAGCAGTCGCGCTCTTGTGTTACGTGAATGCTTTCGTACGAAATATGTGCGCAACCTATGATTAAACACACATTCATAGACAATTCTGATTTTGTTTTCGGATCGACTTTTCTACGGTATTTTTTCTAACTACGTTGTACTAAAATTTATATTTGCAGGAACTGTTTAAATATCATATATTCAAGCACATGAAATGCTGTATTTCAATTTGTATTTCTCAGAGAGAAACCAACAAATCCATTCGTGTCGGGGGTAGTTGTTAACCCCGATGAATTATGTATACTATTGATTCATATTTCCTTTTAACATTGAATATTTTACTAATGAATATGATGGCAGTCATTATTTCTTTCGTTTACATAAACATGTTAATCAAATAGAATGAACCAAAAAAATTATTCCAATAAATTTTCTTGTTTAACATCAAAAGACATATTCCATCTATTAGGCTTATCTTTTTTTGATCTTACTTTAGATAAATACTGACGCTACAAGGAGTAGAAAGGACGAATGACACTGACTGCTTCTAGGTTTACTGGTTGTATATCATATATGTACGCTTACCATACACGCTTTGCACACTACAACTCCATAGGTTGTACAAAAGTGCAAACAGACTTTCGTCCTTTGAACCCTTGAGCATATTACACAACGCCTCTTGTATACTGGAGGACATTCTGTGTCTTGCTTGTCTATCATGTTAGTTTTCCACGTAATTCAACAAATCTGCTATTCATTCTCGTGCGGACCCATCGTACAGCTATATGAAGCAATACGTCCAATAAAATCTAATCTAATATAAATATATTGGGTTAAGTATTATCTATACAGTCCCCACCACGGAAGCAAGACGTTCGTGCTACAACGAAGCTAGACTTGAACTATAATGGCAAGTAAAACTCAGTTACTGGGAACCAGTAGAGTGAGCGGTAGCAACTCGATCCTATAATATGGTTTAAATAATATCTATTGTTCTTCGTGCGTGTCCATAGCGACCGCTCTAAGGTTAATAAATTTCCGTACACATGTGGAGTAAGATGCACTACTATTCCTCTGTGCAAGTACACTGCAGATCAGTGTTCTCTTTATCAACGAGATTCCTGTGGTCATTGAAATTTCCTCTCATCTTTTCTTTTCGTTTTTATTGCTTTAAATTAATAGCGCTTCTTTATTCCACATGTGGAATTGAATTTTTGCTTTTCGTATTGAACTTATAATTTTTCTGAAAGTTTTTATTTCTTTCTAAAGAATATTAATGTACAATAAATAAATCGCAAATATTCAACGACGTGTAATTTAAGCTACCTTTTTACTACTGACAGATGATAATATCCTCTTAGTGTCAACCGTGATATGTAATATATCTGGCATATCCTCCATTTTATGTTCAATGAAAAATACTACTTTTAAACAAATCTTTATATAATAATGAACTAATCTCTTTCTTCCAATCTTTAGAGATGTTTTTTTTTAAATAAACAGTTAGCTATATAAGTTGAATTTGCTGAAAATGTGAATTTTTCTTTTCTGAACTTTCCGAATGAGGTAAAGTATTTGATAGAATCACTCCGTTAAATGTAATTAAAATTTTAATATTAATCTTAAAACTATATATGAACACTATTGTGTAGCAGAGCTTACTAATATTAGGGAAATTCATTGAAAATTTTAAACCAGTTTATTTAGCTGGCAGTTAAACAGAAGAAGTGGAGAATTATTTCGTTGATAAAACAAAATAAATGGTTTTCTTGACAGAAGAAGGATTTTCTGACTTTGTAATCCGCATCGGTCGCTGGATGAATATTTATTGATTACTGCAACGATTGTATAATTTGTGGATTGTTGTCATATAGCATATTAAAGCAAATCTTATTTAGATAATAAATAAACCCAGGTGCCGTTTCTGAAATCTACTTACAAACAATATATAATTATAGAAATAAGACCCTTGGCGACGCGAAAGGCAGCTGAACTCACATGCTAAAATGCTTAGTATGCCATTATTATTTCATCTTTTTAATGCAAATTAGGATAAGAGAGAACAATACTTAGAGAGATTTAATCTGCTTTGTGTCGTGCAAGATATTCATGAAGAGAAGAAAGTGGCTCTTTCATTAACATCGATAGATTCCAAAGCATATGGACAAATACAAGACTTAGTTTCTCCTATAGTAGTTAGTCAATTTTCATTTAAAGAAATAAAAGATCTGCTACTTTAGTTATATGAGATCCAAACCAATTTAATTACAGAGAGGTTTACATTTCATTGGCTGTATCTACACCAGTGTCAGTGAATGAATATTTAGTTATCACCGTTACGGACTCAAGCTAATATTCCTAGATATGTGGATTTGGCCTTTTTCTAGAACATGCTGTAGTCACACAATTGATATATGGGATAACTTCGTAAATGATTGGTGGCGACGGAAGATATAACATTTTGAAAGGTTGCTAATATGGCAATCCAACATGATGATTGACCGAGACAGTCAATTTTTGGCACGTCACATTAGTCTCAATGCAGGATTAGGAGACGTAATAAGTCAAGTCCAAGATGAAAGAATGCAAAACTACAGAAGCAAATCACAAAATGTAACTAGTCCAAATCGAGTAAAGGGTCAAAAATGCACACTACAGAAGCAAGCAACAAAATATAATTGAAGCGTATGGGCGAACAAACGTCTATGTTTCTTTTTGCCTGTATTTAGAAAAGCGGGAAAGAAGTTAAAACTTGTCCGCAGAGCGGTGCGCCGCTGAATGATATCACATGGACTTTTGTTGCATCAATCCAACACACTATTTAACACAGCTACTTCTTCGTAGCAGTGACAACAGTATCTATTGTTTTAAAATATCTGTTGAATTTTCCTTTCTGGCAACTTGGAACTGCGGTTCTGTCCACAAAGTAATTTGTACATAACTTTTATACTTAAATAAGGATTTATATTATTAGGTAATATGTACAGTCTTCCTTACGTTTACACATTGTTCTTGAAATCTTTATGAAGGATATGGATTATGGATATTATCTATGAAAACATTATAAATAACGATAAAGCATAACCATATGGAAATTCGTAGATTTTTACAACAAAATTTCGAGCAGCGAGGAGCTTTTTTCCTGTAGAAGATAGTTGTTTACATGCAGTGAGGTGAAATGTAAAACAGAAACGAAAAAATTATTTGCCTTTGTATGATCGTAATATCGCATTCCATTCAAAAGTTATGAGATGATTAATAAGAGCGCCTTTGCGTGCACTGCGCCACAGTGGAGCTTCTTTGTTTGTTCGGACTGCGATGAGTCAGTCTTCTATATAAACACCTCAAATGTTATACATAGCTACATAACTACCGAAAATTAGAACTTCAACATTAAAGAGTATCATTTTCGTATTCACTGTGCAGATAATTTATATTTTCTCCATCCATAAATGTCCCTCTTGACTATCCTTAAATTCTCAGCTATCAGTCTGACTTTCGTAGCTACAGTCCGCTACTTATAAGTTCCCAAATTATCCAGCTGACGCTGGGTCAACTCCGAAAACTTAAGCCCCCATCGGAAATCCAACCAGGGATGTCGATGTGAACTGTGAAGGTGACCGCGGTACGCATTAGGCCAAGCCGAAGGTTCAGCCTAATTCAGGGACTCCCAAACGGAGTTCCGCTGAACCGTAGCGTTCCTTGTGGCATTATTAGGTTTTCCGTGACAATCAGTATTAAAAACATACGAATTATTGTTTAGTTCACCTTCTGTACAATACTACTTAATATTTTGCTCTAGACAAAATAAAAGATACGTTACAGGCAGTAGAGGTTCCCCAGAGGTTTGTTAAATATTTCTGGGATTCTTGCGTGACGAAAAAGGTTGGGAAGCATTGTCTTAATCATTGGATGGGAAATTCCATAGTCAAATATGGATGCGCAATTCTTTCTGGATGGCATATTTGAAATACAGTACTAAATTCGGAGATTGCTCTTTTCCAGTCAATGAAAAGACGCTGCAATATGTTTTAAAAAACTACCGCTAACTTCAAAGAGCAAGGACGATATACAGCCAGGCTTTTGGGGAACAGCAGGGGTGGCTAATGATTGATATCTTAAGTCATGCTAGTCCAGCTATGTTGGTGATTATTGGACCAATATTGTTGATTGTTACCAACTGTAATGAATAAGAAGCAGGTTTACTTCATAGAAAGGAAAATCAATTCCTTTTTCAATTTTAAAGCCTCCCCTGCAGCACTATTCGCGCGAAGCCCCCGTTTTCGACAATGTCATTGTTTGATTCCACGTATCAAATTTAGTACTTCACTTTAGATTGGAACGTTTGTTCCCTCCCTTTTTGTTATAATACCTGGGAATCTTAAAGAACCTCTACACAATATGATTGTTGGTTTACTCATCACTCTCTCAGCTACGAAACAGCACGAGGTATAGAACCATGTTTCCTCTAAAACTTACAAGGGGACTATTCCAAGTGTTACAAACCGATTGAAACCAAAATTGTTGTATGAACAGAGCACACCCCAGAACTAAAACATATGGTAGCAAAAACTGGTATCCAAGATAGCTACTTTTTCAACATTTGGCAGTTTTTTCCATTACCCACCCATTCTCATACACATTTATGCCAAATTGAGTATTTCTAGCTTCAGTACTTTGGGCTGTGCATATAACTTCAATATTTACTTTCGGATGCCATATTGGATTCAAGATGGCGACTGTTTCTCAATTTCTTTATCATTTCGTGATCACCTCTTGATAATCAAAATGTGTGCCAACTTTGGTGTTTCTAGCCTCTGTCATTGTGAAATACATTCTAGTCGCCATATTGGATTGAAGATAGCGACTTCTTGAATATTTTTTATTATTCTCGTAGTCTAGTTTGATGATTGGCCTTCATTCCAAATTTGGTATGTCTAGCTTCCGTAGTTCGAGCTGTGCATATAGTGTCGGCATTTTTTTAGGACGCCATATTGGATTCACGATGGCGACTTTTTCAAAATTTCTTTTCTGTTTCGAAACCTCCTCATGACAGTCAACATTTACACAACATTTGGTGTCTCTAGCCTCAGCGTCTCGGTTCTGTGTTTCTAGCTTTAGCTGTTTGGCCTGGAATTATTGATGACTAGGTCATTCGACTAGGGAGCCAAACTATCACAAGGGGATAATTGGAGCAGTTTTTGCTACCACATTTTTTTAGTTCTGGGGTGTGCCCTGTTCATACAACAAATTTTGTTTCAATCGGTTTGTAACACTTGGGGTAGTCCCCTTGTTAGTCAGAATTTAGCGCTTGTTTCAAAAAGAGTAAAAGCAACCCCTATTGTCATTGACAGAACTTTAAGCAACATAACCATGTAATTCTGTATATTTTTTGTTTTAAAGCTCTTTGTGCAATAGGAGTCGAATTGTATGCTCCTTTAATGATATTTCAGGCAGATTAATTCATAGGAAATCTAGAAAAGGAAATGAAGTAACAATGTGAAGTAACAGCTTGCAGCTGCTTTTTTCATCGGTGTGCTGTTGTTACGAGGACTCTTCGCTCCACTCCCAATATTTTTTTAAAAATATTTCAAAGCGCATAGCACACAAGAAGTTAAAAATTACTATTAAACAAAATGAACAGCGATCTCGAAATCTTGTCGATTGATGAGCACTGAGACTTCGATTAAATAATGACGTCATAATCTTTGAAAATGTATCACTCATCAATGGACAGGATCTCGAGATCGCTGTCCATTGTATTTCATAGTAATTTGTAAGTTCTAGTGCGCTATGCGCTTACAGTTTTGATAGTGCTTAGTTTTTCAAACATTTAGAAAAATGTTAAAATGTGGGACTGGCTCGAGATGTGCTCTTAATACCCTTCGTGAAGTTTGGAGTAAGAGTTTGCTACTTTTCATCAGTCGTAGCAGTGATACCAATTTAGCCAAAGTAATAGTAAAAAATAGCAGCTACGTTATTTTTTGCCCATCCCTACTGTTTAAGCTTGTAGGGAAGAATATGCACATAGACTTTTGTTCCACTGTTTTTCTAGTGCATTCCGCTCCAGCAATTTTTGGATATCAAGGCTATGGCCTGCCGCATACTAGGCGGTGCAACCGCGTGGCTAAATCGCAGTGAATTTTTGTGTAAGCGATTTGCCCGCTCGACTTACAGAGCAAACAGGTGCACCTGTTTATTGTTCAGTTCGCTGTCAGTGTTGGCAGAAACAAGATGGTTAGCACCACACAAATGCTATGCATAGCATTAATTACAAGATAAAGGAGACTTCGAAGACGGAAAAGCAAATTAATTCATCCTTTAAATACGAAGAGATTGACACTTGGGCAATTTAATTGCTTGTACGGCGAGTTAAGAAATAACCCAGATCGTTTTTTTTAACTACTACCGGATGTCAGCTGGGAAAGTGGAAGACCTGTATTATGGATTTCATGTGCGCCGATACTTTCAACACTTCAAATGTTACTCATTCTTCTTTGAAAGTGGGTGGTGCAGCTACTCGTAGAGAGGCCGATAAAAACAGGTCTACCTGATAAGTTTATCTTTGTTGCTATCGCAATCGTATCAAGTTTTACTTTGAGCACGGAAGGCCTTAATTTTATTAAAGAGGTTAGTCGGCGAATACAGATCGTTTCTGGTGATGCACGCGTCACCACCTTCCTAATCCAGCGTCCCAGTATTGCAGTTCAGCGAGGGAATGTATCATCTATTCGTGGTACGTTGCCTCCTGGGAAGGCATTGGGTGTGATTTTCCTCCCTCAAGTTTTATTTAACTGTAGTTATACTTAGTCCAGGAGAACGAAATGATAAAGGAGACCATGTGCTATTATCAGTGAAGGATGGAGACAACTACATCATTTTTAGAGAACCTGATATCTTAGCTAACAAGGGAAGTAACAATGAGCTCATATCGAAACCCACCGTAAAATTTCACACAGAGGCAAGAAGTTCCACAGAAGGACCACACACAAAAAATCAGTCGTACCGGTTAATGATAGAGCAAAAATAAGCTTACCATTGGCGTGGTGAGAATATTTGATATTAAAACGAGGTGTCGAACGCTATGCTTTCTAGTTACAAAATTTGTATCTGATTCAAAATGGCCGCCGTCACGTTTCCTCTTCTCATGGACTTTTCTCTCGACTTCATATATATCAACCATATTATTATTCACTTATTATCACTAACACGCAGTTTAGAAGGCATTGTATTGTAAGGGGCTTGTGCACAACGGAAACCAAAACAATTAATATGCCTGTAACATTTTACCACCTGCGCGTATCTTAAAACTAACGTCACCATTGTTTTTTCTAATTAAATTCTAGTCCAAAATCATGTATCACATTACCCTATTCCTATTTTTGAAAAACTTGACCTGAATTCAACATGGCGGATTTTAATATTGCCGCCGTCAAGGTCCACCCCACCATACTACTTCCCTCTAGGTCTAGTATGTACCCACGTTGTTGTTATTCACTTTTTCTCATTAACACGCAGTTTACAAGAGGTGGTAATGCACTTATTATTGTGCACTTGCCGACAGTGGTGAGCGACATTTCAACGTGCCATTTCGGGTATTTCCAGTTCAAAAGAACAGCTGATTTTTTGTGTATGGTCTTTCTGTGGAACTTCCTTCCTCTGCGTGAAATTTTACAGCAGGTTTCGATATGAGCTCATTGTTACTTCCGTTGTAAGATAGAGCAGGCAGTAGCAGAAGCGGCCCGTGCCTAGTGAACTTTGGAGCAATCTACAACAGTGCTGAAGTTCCAACGAGTAAGGCCCATTATGTTGCTTTATGAGTTAATTTGTAAGTTTTGTTCGTACATTAAGACTGGACATACGTGGATGACATGAAAGACAGACAGTTTGGATGTTGAAAAGTATGCAGTAAATGTGTATGTTATGGAAAAGGTAGTGAATATGAAACATTATTATAAGCTTGAAATTGTGAATATTAATAATGTATAG
>JAGDQP010058456.1:0-12552 GCA_022664845.1 Lepisma saccharinum
TGAATTTTTATTTATTTATAGACTTTATTCAGCTATGGCTCAAGACCGGTATAGCGTAGGGGAAAAGAATTGACCAGAGCCTAAGTTAAAGGTACCATCCCAGTATTTGTCTTGTGACAGAAAAAAAAAACAGTAGAATGGTCGGTCGCTGGCATCCAACCCAGGAGTCCCTAATGCGAAGCAAACGCTCTATCAACTGACGCTATTGTGGATCCGGGAGGCTTGGAGCAGGGGTCTTTTGTGTGGGAGTCAACCGCACTTAGTCTGTGCACCAGATTCAAGCCACGGCGTGGTTTGGAGACCACGATAATTGTAGGTCACGGCGTTGCACCATTCACGAGGTGAGACTGAGTAAAACGAGATAAGACTATTGGGGATGATCCCACTGTTTCGCCTGATCAGGGTCTGAATAGCCACTTAGCCATCCAGACCACAAAAGACGAGGTAATCATAGTGTTGTTTATTTTATTTATTTTTTAATAATATGAAAATCTGGGATGGTCGGGTTGGATGCTGTGATGATTTGGCATCGAATGACCTTCTGGAAATACTATGAACTGCGTGGCCCATGTTTTGCAGAAACATAGAAGTTGTGTTTTCAATGGGAGGTATAAGAATCCGTCAAAGTGTGAATTTTACACTTCCTCTGAGCCAAAGAATAAAAACTAGCAGTTCTACGCGCGGCGTCAGCTTTTACGATCCTCTCCCCGCTCCTTGGCTGTAGCAAAAAAAAAAAAAAAAAGTTCTGATTAATTGTTATAACTTGTGATCGAACTACCACGATTGCAACATGACTAGTCTATACTACTTAATTTTATGTATGTTATTTCAATGTGATTCTACTTCTTTTAAACACGTAAACAGCAAAAATATTTGGGAGCATGTGTTTTTTTTTTCCTTAGTGGCCACAATGAACATTTTTTTGGCCATTGTTGGTTCCAGATTTTACGTTTGTAGCTGCGTGGCAGACTCTTGCATTATTCAAAGTATAGTATGATTTTAGGTGAGATGTACAAAATGGTGTAAGACATTTCAGTACCGATATGCTTGCAACAAGTGAGATCATATGTAGGGATTGGCCAACATAATAAAAAGTTTTGTCTCTTTTTAATAGATAGCATAACATAGAGCAACCGTAGCTCAGTTGATAGCGTAGCGTTCGATACCTGCGACCGACCACCCTGACAGGTTTTTCCAGGATGGTTGTTAGTCACGCCAAGCAAATGCCGGGATGATACCATTAATTTAAACCTTGGAAGCCTTCCCTACCCTATCTCGGCCTGAGCCATAGGTGCCTAAATAAATTCAACTCACATGTGTGTTCTAAAACTACAAAAGATGCTCAGAGTAGGGACCATCAGCTTCCAGATAAGTTTTTTGTACGGCGAAATACTGCTTGAACGACTGCTTGCCACTGTAATTGCTTCTCATGCCGTTTCAATTTTACCCTGAAGTTCAGCTATTTGTAGCTGGTTTCCTACGGTACCCACTACAATTAAAAGTCGAGAGGTGTTAAATCAGGAGAAAGTGTGGGGAATAGTCGCACCTCTTTATCCTATGCATCGGTTAGACAAATTGCTTTCAGGTAAACAGGTATGTCTTATAGTAGTGGTGATATCGTGTTGCATGTAGAATGTAACCATCTTGATACACTTCCCTTTCTAAGAGGGTAACATGTGTTTAAATTAGAGTTACCAGATCTTACGTTTTTCCCGTAAGATTTACTTCTCTTTTGGGTTCCCTGCGAGAAAGAAAATATCATATGCGAGAGATAAAAGGTAAATTTTACGGGGAAACGTAAAACCTGGTAACCCTAGTTTATTTTATATATATATAGAGAGAGAGAGAGGGAGAGCGAGAGCCCTCGCGCGCCTGAGCCTGTAGCATTTGTTCGATCTACAATATTTTATACATCGTCTGACTTAATTTCTTGATAATAAAATTAGACATGGGAAAGTAGTCCTGAATTAACATTCATTTTCCATAAGCGAGGTTCACTTTTGAATTTTAACCTGCAAAGAGGGGTTTAAAATTTAGTTTAGGACAATTATTTTCAATGTTAAAGCTTCAGGATTTTGTGAGCAACTGCTGAGAATTTGATGGAAATATCTTGAAAACTTTCGTTTTTACTAGCCTGTTTCTCAGTTACACGAATTAATAAACAGTCTCTCTCTCTATGTGTATGTAGGGTGTTTCGAAATGACACCGACAAACCTACCTCACGAGATCCTTGAGATGAAGATAAGAAAAAATATATAGACCGTCGAGGGTACACAAATACTTCGTTTCGGCGCTATAGGCTGCCGAAATCACGAGAAGATGAACTTTAGAGCTTGATATTTCCAATACTGTGATATTTCCAACAGTAGAACTGTGAGTTTAGGTACCCTCAAAGACTTCAAACCAGCTTTTCCCAAAAATGCATATTCCAAAATTGTGCGATGAGTGCACAAGTGATTCCCCAAAGGAAGTAGGGTATTCCCTGGCATTCTCTGGAGTGAATGTGGGTGGAAATAAGCACAAGTAAGACTACTTTCCGTATGAGTGCAGATGATAAACCTAATCACTAGCATCTAACCGGGCAATGACTATCTTATTGATCGAAAGTACCACAAATGTTCGTTGAAATGTATGTGATTTACTCATGTTTGTTATGCAACGACGCATTTTTGTTTAAAAAAAATTGTTCCGGAAAGGAAATCTGTTTCAGATATCCATTTGCCGCAAACTAATTATTGTTAATTGATGGAAGATAGTCCCATTCATTCTTATTGGACTCCCCTTTACGTCAGATAATTTCTGGGAATCTCTTACTTTTAGGGAAAAATCCCTTGCGCACACATTACACAATTTTGGGATATGCATTTTTGAATAGAACAGCTTTGAAGCTTGTGAGAGTACCTTGATTCCGCACGGTTTCGGCAGCCTGTTGCGACGAAACGAAATATTTGTGCATCCTGATTGGTCTGCACTTTGTCTTATTTTCCTGTCAGGAAAATTATGAGTTCAGGTTTATCGGTGTTATTTTGCAGCACCCTGTATATGTAGTGGAACCTCGATAATTCGAATTTTTGTTGTTTTCTGGACGTTCCGTTCAACCTCTATAACTCGAAATGTCTTGCTAAAGAACTTCTACAAGTCGAAGTTGAGGGAGTTGAACAGTCTGATCCGAACGATTTCAGGCATCAGATGAACACGCCACTCCCAGTGCTATCCCAGCGAAGTGAAAATACAGGACTCTGTAGAGAAGAAGTGTTAGTCAGTTCCGGTCCTCTATATATCTCGAAGTTTCATATTATTCCTCTCAATAAGTCGAAATACTCGAATCTGAAGGGACAAAAGACAAAATTCGAGTTATCGAGGTTTCACTGTATATATCAACAAAATAAAAATGTCGAAGTTCATAGGTGTAAGTAGAGCGAGTGTATTAGTAACAATATTTCACATGCAACGGTAGTTGGCTAATTTAGGTTCGAGTCTCAGTTGGAGTGTATCCTAGAATACATTTCTGTTTCCGGTATACTTCTTTGAAATGTGATTTTTCCATTTCTTCTAATTTTCTTAACGCCACCTTGCCCTAGATATCTATTCATACGAACTAAGTACAAGGTTCCGTTCAGACAGCTACTTGATTAAGGAAGATTATGTTGTTCCTAGGTCATATTTATTTTACACACCAATTGCTTTCCAATGCATAGGTCGCCTTATGTATGTTTATAAAACGATAATCTGGTATTTCAAGACACACAGTATGCTTGCTGAAATAAATATATAACGTGTAACGTCCGATTCCACCCCCAAATGTGAATACAGTTTCCCAGTTCCTGAGATTAGACAGGTCATTCAGTTCGTAAGGTTTGTAATTAAAGATTGAAAGATCAAAGTGCCCTCTATCGAATCATATTATATACGAGATTATATTTACACTCGCAGGGGAAACCTGTGGTAACTTTTGAAGGACTAGATGGGTGGAATAAAGAAAGAAAAGTACCAGTAATTACATACATTCTGTTCAACTTTGAACTTCCGTGTGACTTCACGTTTCCCGATCTTTTGAGCAAATTCAATAACTTAAAAGCTGTTATATTTGCCCATCTTCATTGCGGTTATACACAGCGAGAAGTGAATTTGAATCTTACCGGTGATCTATTTCTTGTATCTTTGTAAAGGTAAAAGTTTGGGTTCGAACAGGGATTTTTCGATAAGATTTCGTATATGTATTTCATGCTGATAATGCCTGTAAAGCAGTTCGACCGGATACGGCTTCGTTTGTCCGCTACGGGCGTTAAAGTTTGGAGCAAGGGGGGAAACAGCCGCTGCAGTGACTCTCGTAGTTTCGGCTATAACAGGATTTTTTTTATTAGATTTCGTGTATGTATTCGTACCCCGATGCTATAATGCCTGCAAAGAAATTCGACCGTGTAAGGCCACGTTTGTCCGCAAGTGAAAGACAGCCTGGGCAGCCGCTGCAACGGCTTCCGCAATTTCGGTTCGAACACGCATTTGTTACTGAAAATGTATACATGGACATACCTGGCAGTGCTGATAAAGACAGCAAAGCCACAATACCGTGTAACAAATAGTTTGGCAGATATAGGCCAGTGCTTGTCTTCACAAATGCCAGTTAGGCTTTTCCCCAAAGTGAGTAAACCAGAAGGGAGAATCAAAATATGCATACAGAGCAATCTTCAAAATCACACTCCATGGACGCGGTGTAAAATGCCACTTTATTTTCCACTCTTGAAGTTACTGACAGTTACAGATAAAGGGGTCTTCGGGGTCCGAATTGCACCCCCAAAATTCAGATTTTTTTGTGAGATTCGTATAATTTTTGCAGTGTGCCTTTGAAGGTTGCCCTCGTGTATCTTTTGTCCTTGTGCCTATTGTGATTCTCCCTTCTGGTTTACTCACTTTGGGGAAAAGCCTAACTGGCATTTGTGAAGAAAGTACTGGCCTATATCTGCCAAACTATTTGTTGCACGGTATTGTGGCTTTGCTGTCTTTATCAGTACTGTCAGGTATATCCATGTATGCATTTTGAGTAACAGATGCCTGTTCGAAACGAAACTGCGGTAGCCGTTGGAGCGGCTGCCCGGGCTGTCTTAAATTTGCTCCAAACTTTAACGACCTGTAACGGACAAACGAAGCCTTGCCCGGTCGAACTGCTTTACAGGTATTATCAGCATCAGTGTATAAATGCATATACGAAGTCTTATAAAAAAAAATCCTGTTCGAACCCAAACACTTTCCTTGTTAGACCTCTCAGGGCTTGAAAGGGAGACGGTGGAGGCATGAATCACCGACTGACCTGTTTACTTCAATAGTGAAAGTGGCCATACAGCAAATATTTTGCGCGCTGGTGCCTTTTTTTTTTTTTGTACATTCTCTCTTCGACGAGAGAGATTAAAATGCGAAATGATATTGCGGACATCACACTGACCAATGACCGTCCCGCTCGTGCACCTTTGCTGACTGCTGATCGTGGGGTCCCGGGTTCGATTCTCGGCTCTGCCAAAGTACTTCTTCCCAAAGCAAGAGGGTCTGGAACGGTGCCCACCCAGCATCGTGATGTAATTGGGGAGCCGCTGTGAATAAAAGACAGTTGAGAGCTTCGGCTCTCTTCCTGGTCAGTGTGGAGCAGAAGACCAACTCCTCTTTCCGGGGAGGCTTCATCCAGTCGTGAATTATTATTTTTACACGGGCCAATATTGTTGCTTCCATACCTTCTTGAAAATTGAGGTGCGGACAGTACACGAGTATATACCGTGTATCTTGCGTTAATAGAAACTTTACATTAATAGGCAAGTTCATTAAAGCGACAGGTGCTTTGAAGCGTGTTAAGCCCTGTCCATTCATCCAGGTCTTACGCTTTCCGCTATTTCCTTCAACCATACCTTCAGTTGTACCCTTGATCTAAAAAAAATATAATTATTTTTGTGCATGAGAGTGTACATACCTAACCACACGTGTTTAACTTGGTCTTGCTTTTCTTTCAGCATCATTCAGGTTGTGTTGATGTTAACAGGAGCGACGTGTTGGCTGTTGTAAGTACAGTTATACCTACTCTTTAGTTATAGTTGAAGATTATTTTTAATTTGCTAGTATCACAAAGGAAAGCAAATCGTAGATTAACCATCCTTACTTTCAAATCTGAATTACACTCGTAATAATAATAAAATCTTAGCGGAGGCTGGAAACTATAAAATAGTGTAAAGAAATTTCAGCCTTGCAGCTTTCAAAAGGTATCAAATCGTAAGTTTTGTGTCATTTTAAGTTTACAGAAAATATTTATGCCAAAGTGTGTATGTTTTTTTAATGTAATTGTTGAAAACAATTATGCAGTGTGTCTCATTACTCCCTTTTTCAAGGAGGAATGTGAACATTTGAACCACAAATTAATTACGTACTTTGTTTAGCATAAAAAGTGGTTTGTCGTTTCTGGAATATGGTCAAACTAAAGCATGCTAATTTATACACTATAATTTGGATAACAAATGATGGCTTCAAAATTTGTTCCAGAGGTTGCAAATCGCATTTGTGTGTTCCACTCCCAAGTCTCTCACTACCTTTACCTCAAACTCAGTTGTAAGATCCCATACTAAACACAAAATGGAGTCATAGTAGAAATCCTTCAGTGTTGCCAACTACGCTTGAAAAATTATCACATCTCATATCTCCTCAGTGTCTCTTACTGTCCCAGGAGATATTTTTGGGAGTAGGCCAGTGGTTACTGAGTTATACGTTAACACAAACCATTTCCAAAAACTTCACTGTCCGAAATTGGAGTCTAGTTTATACTAATTTTTAGCGGCTGACTGCAAGAAAAGGCAATGAGAGCCGAGTACAATTTTGAATTGAATTGAATTGAATTTTTTATAAGGCAAGGTGTCTACTGACGTGGAATGCCTGGAAAAAACCTGGAATTCAAGAAGAAACCATAATTTTTTGCAAAGTTATTATTTTTAAGTTAAATTTTCACTTGATTAATGTTCAATCTATGTTAGTTCCTGAGGGACTATTTTACAATAACACAGTAGTATGAGCCCTGTACAGTTGAATGGTCCCGGTGGTACTTCGGGGCTAACATTGAATTGTACGTCCTGACCTTAGGACGTCATCGACGTGGATGGCAGTGGCGAACTACCATCGGTTGAGCTTGTCAAGAAGTCTTCGGGTCTTATACCTGCCTTAGCGCAAAATTGACCATTTTTATCATCAAACTGAGATGATTACTATGACATATTCTGTTCGTCATACCTTTAATATTTTCTTATGGAAGCATTGGTATAACTTTTGGGTTCTAAACAAACGGTCTCTATAACTTGTTTAGATTCCCAATAATCTTCGCCGAAATATTTGTTTTTTTTTTCACTTTATTGCAAATATTTCTTTAAACCTAAATTATGTATTAATGTTCAAAAAATCCACTTTTCAATTTCTCATGCTTATGTTATGAAAAACGAGAACGGATTTCATTTGTTTCGTTGGTTTGTTTAGAATCCACTTTATTACAGGGTCATTCCATGTCAATTCATCCAATGTATGCCACCCACAGTCTCAGATCTAGCTAAAATTTCGTATGTTAGTCATATAATAGAAAGGTGTTAATTATTATTGCAATATGTTACGTAGTTTAGAAATAACATTGGTTTGAGAAAAGTGTATAATGTTCACTCGATGCATCCAGCTGTACTGCTATGCTACAGGAACATCTGCACAACACCAGGACGAAAAAAGGGAAGACCTCCAAACTTTCCACACTTAAGTGTTTCGGCTTAGCATGAGGCACTCACATATACTTTTATGGAAGGGTATCTTTTGTATTCTCTGCAGTAAAAATTGTTGAAGTTAGGTTTCTGTTTTCACACTCTTTTCGTATATAGGTAACTTCAAGAAGGCAAAACTGAAAGAAGGAAATGTATCATTAACATGACGTATACATTTTGGGAAAGAGAATGAAAAGTACCAAACATAGAAAAAATGGAGCAATTTACATATGTATCCAGCAAGTGTACAAAGTCTATGTTAGCCATAAAGTTTTATGACACATGGAAGTTCAAAAATCCCAGTACAGCCTGGTAGCTCACAAACCGACATGAAGCGTCGTAGTACATAAGTGTGGAGTGGTAGGTAGGGGCTGCATTTTGGATTACATGACTACGTAACTGCCATCTTGAAATCCACCATATTTTATGGAGGTCAAAGTTTATAAATGGCAAGTGGGTCATGTGGCTTATCATTCAAAACGAGAACATTCCCAAAAAGTAATTCCATGTGTCAGATTTGACCCACTTGTTACAGTGTCGGAGGTAACAGATATGTTGTTTGATAAGTCCCTTTGCTATTTGGAAGCATGTCCTTCATATGACGGATTTCAATTGAATTGAATTATATTTTTAGCCTTTAGGCATCTAAGGCTCAGGCCATGGCAGATTTCAAGATGGCGATGATCAAGTACTCCGAAGTGTAGTTCATCCCCACTTTTCATCCTCTTTTCCAACACGTCTTGTTTGTGACAACTTTCCTTTTTTTAGTTTCACTTTGAAGTTATCTAAATGCGTAAAGAGGGTGAAGAGGAGAAACCTACGTTCTACAATTTTACTGTTCGTAATACAAAAAATATCCTTCCATAAAATTATATGTGACTGCTTCATGTTAAACCGAAACAGTTCGCAGGTCTTGCCGTTTTTCGTTTTGGTGCTGTGCAAATTTTTTGTAGCATAGTAGTATAACCAGGTGCATCGAGCGAATAGTATACACCTTTTCAAATCACTGTTCTTTATAAACTACTTAACATATTGCATTAATAATACAGACTTTTCCATTATATATATATGTACAGGGTGCGGCACGTGAAATCGGCCCGTCCTTTCATAAGACATCAGAAGATGAACATAATCAATGATTAAACAAAGTCAACACATGAAATGAAATGTAATGTTTTGCATATGATTACTCACCTTCACAGTAGGTGCTGAAAGTGTCCTCCGCCCACTTCAGCACACTTGTGAGCACGTTTGAGGAGATTCATATATACACTTGTCAATACTTGTATGGTGATGCTATTGGTGACATCCTTGATGAAGGTCTTGAGTTCTGCAATTGTGTGTGGATTTGTTTCATATACTCCGCCCTTTTACAGTCCCCACAAGTGGACAAGTCTGGTGACCGAGGAGGCCACAAGTTTTTGTTGATTGTCCTCTCTGGTGTAAACATCTCATGCACACGCGACAATGATGCATCTGATGTGTGGCTTGTTGAACCGTCCTGCTGAAAGTAACATAACCGACGCTCCTTTTCTGTCAAGTTTGAATAAAACTCCTCCAGACTGTGGTCTCAAAGAATATCGGCCACATAACGCGTGTGGCGGAAATGGCACACCAAACACCAATTTCATTTTGTGTTGACTTTGTTTAATCATTGATTATGTTCATCATCTGATGTCTTATGAAAGGACGGGCCGGTTTTACGTGCCGCACCCTGTATATATCTAGCAAAACCCACACACCAAATTTCAGCTATATCAAAAATTTTGGGTGACATTTTCGTCGTGCACTGGATGACCCTATATTGACCTTGACTTCTTGACTATAAAATGTTCAGATTTTTATTCGTTTTAAAACAATGCCAGATATTGATTTGTTTCTTGTAAGTCTGTGCCAAATAGGGCCAATGGCAGTTTTTCTTTCCCCACGCTAAATGAGAATCATATTGATGTTTTTATGAAAGCGAGTGTGTCCTAGATTGGATGATCCTATAAAAGAAAATAATATTATAATAAACTATAACCAAAGTTACATTGAGATTTTTTTAAAAAAAATCCATCTTTCATTCTGTGGATCCATTCTAATTTATACAAAATAAGACCTAGCTGAGGCATGTTAAAAGATTTATTAATCTACAGTATTTCGCGGGCTTCTGATCGACAATGGATAGGTACATGGGTGCGATCTCCACGGCCGACTACCCTGACTGAGGTTTTCCAAGGTTTCCCTTAGTTTTGCCAGGCCAGGTTGGTACCTTAAAGGCCCTGGCCGGCACCTTCGCTATTCTCTACCTAACCCATTCCGACCTGTGCCAAAGATGCCAGAAGTCCTTAACTAAAATTTAAATTCAACATTATTTCATACGGTCCACTGGACTTGGATCAGATGGTTAAAAGGTGAACAGATTTGAAATGACCTGGTCTGGGTCTCAATACCAAGTCAACATTAGCCTATTAGCCTCGTGGAATTGAGGGGAAAGGAAGACTCCAAAGCTTGGGGAACATTACTGGCACATTTTATTGAACATAGTTAATTCAGTCAGCTGGAATTGAAGACCTGAATTGCAAACCATCTCAGGTCCACCGGAGGTTTTTTTTTTTATTATTATTATTTTTATTATTAGCAGGAACAAAAACAGTTTAAGGACTTGGGGTGTTTTTCTATTCAGCAGAAATTATTTTGTATTAAGAAAGGTTTAGAGCTGGAGTTAACATGTAACATTGTGCAAGTGGAGCACATGCCAACGAACAGAAAAAAGGTGGACTTGGGATGTTTTGTAATTCGGGGCTGACATCAAGAGGAAACATTTGGAGTTCAACCTTTTCGTTGCAAAAGTTCATAGAACTGCAAAATATTTGCACCATGATCTTCGCAGAATTATATTTCGTCATTTGTAAACTATTCCCTGACTAATTGAATTGAGTGAACTTCATATTTATACTATTTGTAAAAGTTCTGAAGTGTTCTCTTTGAGGAAGTAAAGGGTTAAAGTCTTGAATTTCTTAAATAGGGTACTGCACGTAGATCTTTTTCTAGTCTTCGCTTGGGAAAACTTCTTTGATCACATCAGTTAATTAGTTTTCGGTCTCTAACTTGAGATCTTCATCGGATGAAGCTACTTTTCTTGTGTTTAAATACGTAAGAGTATATGAGAATTACTATGAAAAGTGTCACATACAATATTTTCTTAAAATATGTTATGATATTTGCTGCATGTTGGAAAATTCGTATATAAGTGTGGTGAGATCATGTTTTGATTTAGGATTCAGTAAAAATTAACAACTGTATTTAGTATATTGTTATGTATGAATGTGTGTCAGCTATTAAACAATATTTGTTATATTGAGTGAAGATATTTGTGTGGATTTGGAACAAATATCTGTACACAATATAATTAATTAACTCTATGACTATCGCCGTAGTAACAAAGTTCGCCATTGGGTTCTATTCTGAGCAAGAACAAGCCCGTTTTCATCATGAAAATCTAACTCTCGTAGATCCCTTCTAATATTGTTATACGAATGATGTCTCGGGCTTGCCAATGGCCTTTTTCTCTTAGGATTACAAACCACGTTGGAATATAATATTCGTTTTTATCTGATCCAAGCTACATGAACGGATACCTATCTTAGCCGTAGTGATTTCATTATTCTTATAATGTCGGGTGAACCATACAAGATGTGGAGTTCATTATGCAGTCTCCTCCATTCTCCGGCCATTTCGTCCCATTTTGGCCCATATATCTTTCTCAAAACTTTATTTTCAAACACACACAGTTTACGTTTAACTGCCAGGGTCGTACTCCATCTTTCGTAAACATGAAGTATTACCGTTCTGTGTATTTTCAATTCACACACTATAACAAATATTATATGTTAACTTACACACATTCATACTTATTGACTGCTTTTTTTTTTTTAAACTAAAATCTTAAATGAACATATGACCTAGCCACACTAATTTGGAGACCCAAAAATCCCCCGTTTCAGTTTCTCGTAAAGAATTACAGTTAACGTTTCTTGTTAACTATTCCAAACAGGCAAATCTTGCCTTGATGCTTGGAATAGAATTCTTCCTTTTTCCTTGGAATGCACACTTAATTTTCCGTTTTCCTCCCCTAAATAGTTATGGTTATCCCTTGGGACATATTTGAGAAAAAGTTGCACTGCAATTTTTTTTTTTTCTAAAACACGACGTATACATTTAAAGTTGTGCATGCAGTGTGGTAGATTATCATGCAGTAATGGTATTTATTTTTGCTTCTTTCTTCGTTATGGAAGTCTTTCACTAAATACCGTGAACTTTTTCTGACATTTCGAAAGATCTTTAACTATCTTCATAATAGAAGAAATCTTTGAGGAGCACATTTGTCAACTCGGAACCGCAACAAAAGTAACACTTTCTAAGTTTTCATACAACTACTATATCGAATTAACTACACTGCTGAATGTAGGCTCTTTTGGCGCCTCTATTATCTATCCATGATTCTCGGGTTATAGACGAAATGAAATGTGATCTTTGCTTCAAGTTTTCAACGTCAGTCAGCGACGTCATCTTCAGGAATTATATGTGGAGAACAGAACAGAACAGAACAGAAAAGGGGTGGATAAGCAGGGCCCCCGAAAGACCCGCCCTGCTGAGTGACCTCTCTCCAACTTCTACCGAGGTCTCCGCATGCAATTAGTAAGGATACTAAAAAGCAAGGATCTGAGGTTTTCTAGAGGTTTCTATCATAAGACATTTACCACTAAATCGGGAATAGTGAAAGAAGGTGAAAAAAGACAAT